>MJUU01002706.1:12445-51752 GCA_002080025.1 Modiolus philippinarum | reverse complement strand
GAAATGGGGTAAATGTCAAGGAGACAACATCCCATATCCAGGTTAAAACGACCCAAAACATAGCATCTAGGGGTCACCGTACGGTCTTCAACACAGTGATGAAGTTGTGTAAATGTTGTGATTTTCTTGTTGAGCAATGGATGGCGTATGTTGTTAGAACACTTTGCTACTTAATTTTATACGTGTTGACAATGGTGAATGAAAGGATACGGAGTTAATGCACATAAGACAAAGTCTATACAAATACACGGTAAAAACAAGCAAAGGAACAACGCTTTTATTGTTGTTCTTTATCTTGAAGTCACCATGAGACCTTCAACAATGAGCTTTGCTCATACCTCATAGTAAGTCCAAGACGGCCCCTAGCACCGGTTTGAGCGGAATTCTTTGCTAATTGTCGAGCAACGCTACATCCATGTCTTCATTGGTCATGGGTGCGGGATTGCAAACAAACATTAATTAAACTGGTAAAGTGCTCTTGCAATCACTGTCATCCTTTTCCCGACAAAAGTACTAGTGTCTTAAGCTAATGGACGATTACAACGTATAGACAAACACAAGGCACTCATCAAGTCGAATGTAAGAAAACTTGGCGTTATAAGATAGTGAGATGTGGGCACTTTTAACATGTGGTCAGAATTACATTTCGAAATTACAAAAATAGTTGCCAAAATTTGAAAGTATGTGTAGTATATCCATATGAGAAATTTTCTCAGGCACAAGTACATCATAACTGAAATATACAGAGAGCATACATCTCTCGAACCCTGCATCGATGAACAAAAGGGTATCTGTTAGATTTGAATTCTTTTTCAGTGTAGTTCTAATGTTTGATATAGTGTATAAGTTTGCCTTCTTCTTTGTCGTTGGTTGGAATTTTGTCCTGAAATTTAAAATGATAAATGTTGAATCTGATTTCACTGATTAAAACACAAAGGTTCATGTAGGCTTGATCAAGTTTCTTGCAACTGACTCGATGAGTTCCCCTGCCGTCATCCATTGCCTGACAAATAGAGTTATAGAAGACAATTACAAGATTTAAACAAGCACAGGGGAACTCCTGCTCCACTAGCTTCACCTATTATACTATCAGTAAGTCAATCCAGGGCTTAGTCAAAATCGGTTAAGTCAAATCCGTGAAGACGTGAGAGAAACGTCAGTGCAAGTATTAGAGAAGGACTTGCTTAAATACTGCAAAAAATATGCAAGAATAATATGATCATTGAAAATGAACAAAGGAAAACTCGTATGCTTTTGGATTTATATGCAAGCATTTTATCTCAAACGAAAGGTGAACTATAAAGAAGATAACTAATAGAAATGGAAAATTTCTGAGCAAAAAAGGGGGGGTATACAGGTTATAATGAAAATGAAGTTTTAATGATTTATGATTTTTAGCGTATCAGATGAACTCATTAATTTACAAGTTTACAGTATAAGGTTAAGCAAATTCAAACCTCAAAGAGATGACATAAGAGTAACAATCAGTAGTATACTTACATATACAAGTGTTGGGCAAAAGCAAAACATTAACAAGGAAAAACAATCCACAATTGATGTGGATACCAATAAAATCAAGTGGTGTACAATACTACAAAAGGGCTACTGCAAAATTTACGGATTAACTGGAAAATGTTTCACTATGACTTACCTTTGTAAGATTGATTGTGGAAGATCATGTTGAATGTTGTTGAACATTGTAAATGTATTTGACTTGTACTTTCGAGGTGCATTGTGTTTTGAATCATCTTTTTACTACCATATAAAGGTATGTTGACTGTTAAACGATGGAGAATAATTAACAAATAAATGCATTCTAGAAAAAAAGTAAAAAAAGGTGAAATTGTTTAAGTAATGATAATTGTTGCAAAGTTAAGTGATATAATTATATTTTGTTTCTCTGAAGCATGGTTTTTATATTTTCTTTGCACTCGTTTCAGTGAGAAGGATTCGAATACAACTGTTTTAGTTGCAGATTCTTATAGGTTGTATATTGTGTTTTAGTTTCAGTAAGGAGTCTATCGGAATTGGTCGGATTATACTGATATTAGCACTGCATATAGTCCTAGATGTCCCCTGATAATGAATCAGACTTGTTTTGTTTTCTGTATTTTTTGCTCCTACTGTTTTTTCATTGTAGAATAACATAAAACATAGTGGTAGAGATGTATGCTCTTTATTTTTCTTAGATATGGTGTACTTGTACATGAGATAATATCTCATGTGTACACTTTGTTCAATTACTATTATCTAAATTATGCAAATTCTAAACCGAAGGATTAACTCCCTCCATCGTAGTTTTGTCCTTAGCTATATTTATATTACTGATTATTCGGATTTCGTTTTGTTTTAAGCATTTCAAACATTTTTTGAAATTATGGATTTCCTTTGTTTGGGTTCTAGTGCTGCTGATGAGGAATTAATTTCCGAAATGGTCATACAGCTCATTAAAATTATTGCAGTTGGAGTTAACATATGTGTTACGATCTCATGTTCATTTACTCCATATCCTTTCGTAAAATATGCAGTTTACTGATATTGCCACGGTAAGTAAAACACTTGATCATGAAGACAATTTACAGGGTAAAGAGGGAGATTTTCGCGGCAGTTTCATTTTCGCTGTTTAAGCGGCAAGGAAAGAAACGCCAAAATAAAATTGTCGCGAATTATTTAATGGCATTGGGTGATTAAGAAGTTCGACCAACAACCGCGAATTCAAGACTTTGCAAAAAAAAGTCATGGAAAAAACAGCGAAAAAAGACGGCGCGAAAATTTCCCGGATTAGTGTAATGACAGTAAAAGAACAGAATGGCTCTGCATTGCAGACATTGATGTAGCAAAAATCTGTAGTGTGTATGCAAAATATCAAAATTTTAATGTACCGTATTTACACTTGCTATTTTAAAAATCTCTGATAACATCGAAAGACGAACACAAATATACAAGATGTTTGGTAATTCGTCCATAGTTTCTAAATTCATCGAAATGTACAAAAAAAGAGAACAATGATAAAAGCGTTGATCCATTGCTTTGTTTTACCATGTACTTGTAGAGAAGTTGTCCTTTATACATTTACACCATATCCATTCACTGCTTAATGAAAATAAAAGAAAATTATCATGATCGACGACTATGACCAATGACTCAGAAAACACGGCATGTGAAAGAATGCAGAAAATGTGATCCAAGCCGAAATTTTTCTGGAATCAGAATTTTAACAAATAATTTGACCACCAGCGAATTAGCTTTTCGTTGTGAATGCTTCGTGTGTTCATTATTGAATTTGTCCAATGGTTAAACTTTCTAAAACTCCCTAGGAACCTAATGCCGAACACATCAACACCTTTGTCCACCGACAAGACCTCTTTGAATCATACATCACCTAAAACTGTGCTAAAGTATTGGTTTAAGCATGAGTTATGAGACTGTTCAAGATTTAAGAGACAAGCGTTGTTGCCTAAGAAATTTAAATCAATACTTTGCCGTTTCATGTAGGAAAATGCATGTTTATTTCAATTACAAGTAATTTAAGTTTTAATTGAATTTTATGCCCAGGTGAATAAATATTGTACATTTAACATGCCGAAAGTATAATTCAAGTGATTGAAAACAGAATTACAAAGATGGTTTTTCACACAATTGAGAATTTTAGCAGACATGTCGTCTGTTTATTGTTACCAATATACATACATAGGGCCTGCTTATCTTTCTATTTCTTATATATGTACAGTTATAGATTTGAAACTGTGTTTTTTTTTAATAAAATGACGACTGTAGCCATTATGTAGGCGTTTAATCAAAACCTAAACTGCTTGCAAACAACATCAAAAATAAGTTTTACCAAAAGCTTGATTGCTCCCGAGTTCCAAGTCGAGACCATTACAGTTTACAATGTTTCGGATGGTTTATGCCTACTTTGTCTTTTTGCTATATGAGTTTCTGAACCTGGTCAGTTCTGTTTAGTTATCTTGTTATTACCCATGCGGGTATTTTTATACATATTCTTTATTCTAAAAACCAATTTTTATTTATTTTTAGCCATTCACCACACATAGGGGGAGGGTTTGGATCCAACTACCGCAATTTTTGCGCCTGTCCCAAGTCAGGAATATGTTGGTCATTTGCTTGTCCTTGTCTTCTTATAAAATTTTAGTTTCTTGATATTTGGGTTATTGGATGTGGTTTGTTTCCATTGATTTATTCACTTTTTTACCTTTTCGGGGCCATATAGGGCTTACTATATGGTGTGAGGTTCCTCACTGTGTTGAAGACCATATGATGACCCCTAGATGTTTTGTTTTTGTCGTTTTAACCTGGATATGGGATGTTGTCTCCTTGACATTTACCCCATTTCCTTTCTTTTTCATATTTATAAAGGTACAGAGACGTTTTTCAAAGTACATATATCAGAGATAATATGAAGGTGGAATAACCTGGAGTACATACCCTCTTATGTTTAATTCTAATAAATTTACATTTTTTTTTCTAAGAACAGAAACAGACTTAGATGATAGCAAATCATTATATTGAAAAACGTTCGGTCTGTTTCTGTACTTAGCTGCAATGTATAGTTTTCTTTCCTTAACAAAACTGGAGCATTCAAATAAAAAATCAAATTCATCCCCCAATTCCCTCATTCTACATAAATTACAAAATTTTAAATTCTCTTTCTGCTCCTATCTGAATGTATTTATCAACGCGTATTTTAACACTAGGTTCAGCGCCTATATATGTTCTTCGTTAATTTTTTTCCATTTCCAAAGCTGGTCGATAATTACTCATAAGCCTCAAATTTCATCCAAGAATCTCAAATGATTATCTAAGAAAAAAATAAGTGTGTATCATTCATTTTGATTTAATATACGAATCTTAGGGTTTGTATGTTATTTCTTGTTCATTGGTTGACAAGGGGTTATAAGTTTGCTGAAAAAAAAATCGTGCAGAATTTAAACAAAAAATCTCCAAAAGTCCAATTTTGAACCCCTAGCTCTTTTTCGAAAGTTTTATTTTTGAGCTGCCATTGTACATAGTACACAACAAAATTAAAACCAGTTCTCAGACGGGCGAAAGACACGTTAACGGACACACAATTATAATTTCTTTTTTTTAACAATTAAGACCCCCCTTTCATTCCCTGAAGGCGCAGAGTTATTAATTTCATGATTTAGTGTCAATTTCAGTTAACATCTATCTGCAACCTTTATCAATTTGTCTCATAATGACCATTCTACCTTACAAAGATAAATAATACTCAGTAATTAGTTCTTGATCGCGTCATGTACCACATCTTTTATCTTTTTTAACTTGAGTGAACTATGTTTTTGCGGATCACAAAAATTGAATAGAAATTGCATGATCCGAAATAAGCCTGTCACTATGCATTTCAGTGACAAATTTGTAATATCGTACACAAAGAAATAAGATCGTTTGGAAAATCGAATATTTTAAAGTTGAATTCATGTAATCGTGTAATTACTTCGTTTGTTAGGATAAGTCTCTCATGAGCTATCACGCAACTCATTTTCTCAACGGAACTACTTTTATAATTGGCTAGTATATCAATACGCGTTAATGTGATTGGATGTCAGTCTCTTTGTAACAATGATGAAGTTAATGTTAATAGGTTAACAATTCCTGTTAGGCCTAATGCATTTAAAATAACTAATATAATTGAAGCTTGCCATAATTCTTTATTTTAAATAAAAAAAAAAAGAACAAGAATGAATAATGTACTGAAATTTCATCTCAAAATTATCAAGGTATCTATTATAAGAAATCATAGAAATATAATAATTGCGCTAATGGCTAAATCATCATTTGATCATACTTGAAGCAATCAACAACAGGAAATAAACACGTATTTGATACAAGAATGAAATTTGTCACTTTTAAATGTAATTGATTTATATATATAAAAAAAGAACAGTATACCGAAAGTGTGGTAAATTTTTGTTATACAGATGAAACAACGAAAGTAGAATACCTAAGCAAGGGAAGCGAGTGATAATCACAAAAATAAAAGTCCAAAGACATGGCAAAGACAGCAACAGAGAAAAATAAAGACAAAACAAGGACGTGAGATAGCCACAATGCACAGAAATAAAAAGACGACATTAATAACTATACAGTGGGAACTCCAATGAAAAAGGTGCTCCGGAAGAGTGAGCATATCCTGCTCCACTAGCGACACCCTTCACACTATCAGGGAGATAATCCAGGGTTGAGTCACAACCGGTTAAGACTTGAAATCTAGCTGAAAATGTCCTGTTTTCATTTGGGAAACAAAAACTCATTATATCTGTCAACGATGTCATGGTGACGGCTATACATGACCGTTTTGACATCTTATGTACCGTTAATGCGGAAAAAATTAAATTATTTGGTAAATAAAGAAAATTAAACATCAAAAACTCTAAAAGCTGAAGGGATAGTCAGGACCTAAAATGAAACGCCAAAGTTCGATGAGGACAAAGATTCGGAGATACTCCTTATTCATTTAAAAAAAAATAAAATGGTAAACTTTGGGCAAATGGACATATAATGTCCTCAGCTGATTCAGAAGAAATACGTCCATAAAATGAACATATAGGATTGCTACTTGGTTATATAGTAAGGCAGTACATATGAAAAAAAAATGTTTTTCCGATTGATGTCGAAATGGTCCTTTCTAGCTTCAACTTAAAACTCGATAGCGGATTCAGACTTTCTACTACGATGAGGCCCGATCCATATTTTTTTCATAAGGGACCTGGAACCAAGTTTTCCGAAAAACCCTAGGAATTTTAAATGTTTTCAAACGTAAAGGAGGGGCAGACCATTGAAACTTTTCATATCGTTCATTTTTCTATTGCAGTCTAGAAAAGCGATCCCGATTCCACACAGACCATTTCTCCAAGTGCAAAGTGACTTACTGCTTTACTCGTTGTCTTGTTCTATTACTACTTAAAACAGTGATTTTAAGTGGTTTGTTTGCCACTATAAGCGCTATTTGCCCTATTCGAGTTCAAGAACCATTTAAAAAATTGGGCAGCAGCAAATATGACTTTAGAAAAATTGTTTCATGGTATTCTGAACAGATATATCATGATAAGGAGGGGTATTTGCCAAAAATACAAGTTGCGGGGCGGTAAAATTTCCCGAGCCTGAAAGACCCAAGACTTGTATTTTTGGCAAATACCCCGACGTTCATGATATATATGTTTAATTACACCGAATGTCTCCATCATTAAATCGCACATATGACTCCGGGAAATATACCACGGTGGGGTGATATTTGTCAACAAATACAACGACAATTAATCAATCAAAATGTACCTAACTTACATAAGGTGTAATTAAAGAAAAAAATACACATTTCAATGTTTATTTGTAAAATGACATGCTTATACGAGAAATAACAATCATAGAAATACATCAAGATAATATATTGATAGATTTTACGACATTTGCATTTGTTAAGTTTTGTAAAAGCACGTGCTACAGTCCATATGTATTGATTATCTGATTCATCAATGTTTACGTTTTTTCTAAGCAAAATGTCTCAGTCAAGCAGGCATAACAATACTAAACCTGCATTTCTGTAACAGCATTGCAATCCATTAGATACCAATACTGTTATCACCCTAATAAATAACAGAAAATGACATTTGCACCTTATGTCAGGGGGTCTGCAACTCCTGACGGACTTGTACTCAGGGTCAATAAAACTATTATTCCAATTAAGTCAATTATTGTTCGCAAGATTCGGATAAAAGGTTATGTAAAGGCATCAATGGTAGTCATCTACAAACAGACCTTGGCTTTGTAAATACATTTGCTAATTGTATATGCACTTACTGTTTTCTGTGAACATTGTATCATGTTGCAATTCCTCTGTGTGCTTTTCGTACGTGAACCAGTATTTTTCTTTGATTATAATTTAATTTTAGATGACGGTAATTAGAAAAGGTTGCAACATATAAACTGAGTTAATTGGGAACTATTTCACCTATTCTTAAGCTTGTTCGTAAATTTTGCAGAATATGCAAGTGTGAAATTAGATTAGAAGTAAAAAATGCGGGCACTCTAAATCGTGATCTCTTTTATCTTTAGTTTTTGTACGGTGCACTAATAGACTGAACTTTTAACAAGATTACCAATAATAAATAGATAGTCATGAGATATGGCACACGAAGCAAGCCAAGAAAACAGCTTTGCAACGACTGCAAATTTAGTACGACAAGGACCCGTATATGTTTTTGTTATCAATTGTTCCACTTATCAGCATATTGTTGTCTTGTAACATGCTTTTTACGTCATTCAACGTCTGTAATTTAGATATAGGTTCCATGGTGTCAATCATTCGAATATATAATACGCCAATAATGTGCTACTTCGATTAGTGCCGCTTTTTAAACAGAGTTTGTTATAGTATCTTTTTATGTCAATAATGAAGCGGCAAGCACAAAACTAAGCAACAAGCCACGAAGACTGACAATTACACAAAATTATGAAAAAAGTATCGAAATGGTCACAATAAAAAAATTACGATTCTCTTTCTCATCTGACATTCATAATCTCATCTGGCATTCATAATCACATATGATTAATTGTACATTTACGGTCCTAACGTAATTTTCACTAATTAAGGGTTCCACCTCATATTCTCTCCGACATTCATAAGGTGAGATACTGTGAATGATACTTGGAAAAAACAAATAAAAAAACTGAAAAAAAAACTAGTCGAAATAGTACACCATGAAAAAAATTGAATCCCTTCAACTGAATGGTTCAGATCTATTATAGTCCCTCTCCGAATCCGATTCTTTCCTACGATCGGGTGCCTGCTTTGCTGATGATCATTTGTTTCCATGGCTAGGTAAGATCAATCAAATTTCTTCTTTCATTTGAGACTGTGCAGGTGTAGATTCTGTTCTAAGCAAACAGATGAACAGCAAAAAAAAATGGAAATCGGTACAATTCTTTGCCAAAAAAAAAAAAAGATTGATTGTAGAGATTAGTTACACAATAACCAAATTATATGGGTCAATAACAATTGTTTCGTAATTGCAAAATCATTTCAAAGGTCTAGAAATTTCATTTTGCAAATAACCCATAATGCATCTAGATGTTGACGCAATGCATATAAATAGTCAATGCATTCAGGCGCCAGTTTTCTCTTTGACGTTGTTTTTCTTCCTGTCTTTCAGCTACAACGAAAGTCATGAGTAAAAAGTTAAACCCTTTCGACAGTAGAACTATGAAAATCAATGACTTGTAAATTCTATATCTAAAACTTATGTATAGTATCTACCCCATCACAGGCCTCAATTATCAATATTGTGACGTTATCGGAACTAACTCACATTCATGGAAATCAACAAAAACAAAGTTCTTTGTTTAGTAAAGATCATTATGAATAAATCTCAGAGTTTGGGACCATATCTCTATCATTTACAGGAGTCACATGACAAGAGTTACATGCTTAACACGATATTTTCGACCAAGGATATAATTTTCTGGAATATCACTAATTTTCGTCAGTCAGTGCAAGTGATATATATTCATTGCTGAATATTTCTATTTATTGCACCCTATGAATTAAATGAAGATGGCAGTACTAGAAACAAATGAAACCCGTCAGTTCTTTGCTTGAAGCAAAGTTTTAAACAAATAGCTTTGTAATTGTCAAGACATCCATTCCTGCATGTTGCTGTCAAAATATATTGTAATGTACTTGAAACTCACGCTTGGTTCTTACTTGTATTTAAAGAAACTTTGCATCATTTCCATTTATTCCACATCTTTTCATTGTTTATATCGTCTTGTTATCGGCTCGAGAGATAGGTTCTGGGTTTGACCCACCATTTTTGATTTTTGTAGGAAGGATCTGTAGATTTTGTAGATAATTTAGTAAAAAGAAAAAAAAATAGCGCGAAATAGACAGGGGAGACAACCGCTACATCTATTGGTGCGTCATGTAGTTTATAGGACTTGTATATTAGACAGCAATCACACAAATCCATTTTAGTTTGTTTTTCCGACGCAGTCGGTACTATGCTTGCTTTTTAACCTTTGAATTTTATGATGCTGAAACCTTGGTAACAGAGTCCCATGACCAAATATCTTCACTCTGATTGGATAAAAACGTCTTCCGGTACAACAAATTGGGGTTCCTAAAAGGGGTGATTTCGTACGATGTAAGGTGAATAAAAAGTTGCATTAATTCTTCGACGATCGGGAAATAATTTTGTAAATGTGCGATGTACGAGGAATAATCACAACATAATAAATAAAGTGTACTTTCATTTATCGATTAAAGAGCATGCTATCAAACTACATTCATCAGTTTCCCACCGATTGTCAGGTAATGTGGGTCAAGCGACTGTTGTATTTGTCCACGTACGAACCTACTATAAATATAATTGTAAAACTATTTCACATTTGTTATATCAGCAAAAAAAAAATAAAATAAAGTGTGTGATTAATAGAAGGCTCGATGATAAACAAAAATGTACACATTGTTTTGGTAAGGTAACTATAAATAGATTATCAAAAGAGCCGCGAAATATTGTAAAATGAATATTACGCTTATACAATTTTTAGAAAATTCGATACACAAAGCACAATTACTTACAAAATTGTTAAAATACCTCAATTATTTAAATTGTAAGTTATCAGGTAAATATGTTCCGATAAAATAAAATTCATAACGCGGATGTGTCTTACCATGCTTACCGGGGTGTCTTAAATGCATCGAAAGCATTTGTGTATTTTTGAGAGAATTTCGCTTTCAAACTGAATACGTTTTATTTTCAACAGGTCAAATCGGGGTCTATTCATTGGTTAGATTTTTTTTGCTTTATTATGTTTTTTTGTATTTTATCATGTATACATATTGCTATTAGATTATCTTAGATATCCACTTTCAAAATATTTTGGGTTTTATTTATATCGAAAAAATAATTACTCATTGGCAATTTACTCTACGATATTTCGTCTGTTTTGGGAGAAATTAAGTGTCATTTGAAGGTTTTTACCATTATTTTTGTGGCAAAGGTACAACAAAGGAAACTACCTGCGCCTGGCGATTGAACTGAAACCTTCTAGGGTAATCTTAAAAACTCACCACTGAAACATGCATACATGTACTGAATACCAAGTTTATCAATCAAAAGTCTGAAGCATATATTTAGGAGAGAGATTAGAAAGGGAGTGCATATACATGCTAAAACGCAGAACGAATTTGACAGTCGTCATATTCCCGATCTCGAATGCACATTTTAAAATGAATATGGTGAGAGAATACAATGTCCCTTTAAGAAAACAAGATAAAAATATATATCTACCTGCGAAATTAATAATTATGAAAAGGGATGCCTGCGAAATAAGATTGTGAAAATTGAGTTTTTTTAAAGTCACAATAGAATGGCGTCCGTTGTCATACGCACATACAGACGAGCACACCGGGTCTCTGATTGTAAGGTTATGATAGGAAATATCAGAGTTGTAAATGCATTGTACTGTTTACGTTTTTAAAGTAGTAATATAAAATCAATTGTAACAATAAAATATGTCAGTTTCAATAAAAATTACATGTACGTTATGATTGTTGCATCGCTCCATACAATGTTATGCACAGTGTTGTTTTGAAGAATGCAGAAAACACGCCTTATAGTTTACTGCGTCGACTATCTTTTTTTAAAGATAGTACTTGTTAGTATATAAATTTGTTTCTATACCATGCGACATCTGTATAACTCCAATTATTCAAATCAACAAATCTAGCAACTGTTGTTAGAAAAGTGATGAAAAAAAAAATACGTTTTATATCTTGTTGCTTGATCGATCATCTCATGTTTTATAATGCCTGAATGTTCCTTTAATACTGACATCAAATATGGTGTATTATTAAAAATTCTTGGGACCATTCATATCATACATTGATTACCAATTTTGAAATGTTTTTTTATCATTTGTCATCGATAAAACAGTAGGATTGCGTCGTTTTAACATGTCCCTCATTAATCGTAGACCAGAACTATACATTCTACTTAATAACTCACGTCTGGTATAAACCTCTGTTACAACCCCCCCCCCCACCCCAATTAAGAACCTACCCACATTTTAAGTCGGCTTAATTTCGGTCTTCAAAATAAAACATGTTGGCACAAGGCACAATTGTCCGCAATTGTAAAACAGCGGCCAATGTTGACTCTCGACCTTGTTGGGAAAAATGTGTTTTTTTTCTAAAGTCTCTCTTTCACTTGCTTTAAACGATTTACTAGTGCTTTCATTTATGATGTAAAATGGAAGTCTATGGGGTCTGTAAAGCTTGTTCAGTTGTGAAACTTACAGGTACATAAATTGTACACGGAAGTTGAATTTCTAACGGACATATATGACGTTTCAAATAAGTCATCATAAATGATATGTTGAGTGATGCAAATGGCTTAAAAGATTTAAAACTCTCAAATTTCGCTTTACAAAAACTAAATAATTATATTATTTGTACATATCTATTAGGTTTTGGACAATATCCGCGACACAAAGTAAAATTAGTCCTATAATTGCAAAACACTATCAAATTCAATAATCTCGAAAACTGCTATTTTTAAAACTTTGTGTTCCCACTCATAGCAACTAATTAGAAAAAAAGGTCAACTGCATTTTTGTAGCTGAAAACATATAAAGTTTGTTTGTATTTGCTCCAACTTACACTTCAGACAAAGCAGTTTTTTCTTATTTTATAGAGATAATTTCTTTAATATTGAATTGTAATTATTAAAATATTTTGAACAGATATATCATGATAAGAAGAGGTATTTGCCAAAAATACAAGTCGCGGGACGGTAAAATTTCCCCGATTCTGAAAGGCGAGGGAAATTTAGACCCAAGTCTTGTATTTTTGGCAAATACCCCGACGTTCATGATATATCTGTTTAATTGCACCGAATGTCTGTATCATTAAAGTGCACAGATGACTCCGGGACAAATACCACGGCGAAGGGGTATTTGCCAAAAAAAAATACACCGGCTATAGATACAGCTTACCTACATAAGGTGTAGTCAAATGAAAAATAACAAAATAATAATTATTTGTATTTTATTATATATGTATTGATAATGATGAAGCTATTAACAACTAAAATTCGTATTTTGCATAAATATTTCATTTTCATTCCACCTTATATAAAAAATACCCTAATTTGATTGGATAATAGAAAGTGTAGTGTTACTCCCTCGGTGAATTTGTCCAAATTATAAGGTCGCAGACCGGAACAAGGGACCCCTGGCGCTACTGAGAACCATACCAGCCACCCTTGAAAATCAAATTGTTCGTGCCTTAGTAAATTGTGCCATATATTTTGATATATCACGTTTCTGTTTTGTTGAACTGTCAATGCAGTAAGATTTGATACTTTCTTTTGTTTCTGTGGCCTGAAACAATTACAATGTGTCTTGTTTGAAAGTCTGCCTCATCTAACAATGTTAATAATGCCTTATACAGTGATTTGTGCAATTTCTTGATTAAATAAATAAAAAGCCTGGCTTAACAAAATTTCCTACCATAGTGAATATGTGAAAAAAATAATCTGGCCGGGTAAAAATCCTAGGCTCCCACCCTAAAAATCAAATGGTCCGTGCCTAACGCGAGGGCAAATCGGAAAAAAAACACATATATGATCTCATTTATTCTGATATAGGAGTTTGTGTGTATAAAATAAATTTATCTGTAACTACAAGTCTGTAAAAGAGTTTAAAGCATTTGAAGCTGAAATTAAATAAATAGCGTCGAATACTTGTGGGAGGGGTAAATGTTTGTCTAGAATATTCAAAAATCACACTTTCATAATGAAACTATCTTTATTCTGTATAGTAAATGAAGACATATTTCTAGTAAATCGACCAAATGTAGTCTACTTAAACCAAGTTTAATTTTACTTTAGGAAATGATCTTCTGTATGTCAGATTAACAAGTCGTTGCTTGAATCTTGTTTTGCACGGCCCTTATAAAATCGTGAAGCCAAGTGCAATAAATCAAGTTTGGTCTCACTAGAATTATCTCCCTTTACACTATCCCCTGTTCCACTAACGGTTATTAACTTAATATGACAAGTGCTAAACATAGGAGGATAATATTTCACAAAAATCACAGTTCAAATTGAATTCAAATTAGATAGAAAACAAACACATGACATTTAAGATATTTATTGTAAAACGTAGCATGTCATAGAATGTATATCTTGATAATATCATGACATTCAAATTTTATTTCAATCAAATTATACAACTTTTACTATTTAAGGTTTCGCATACCGTATAACTCCTGGGGATGAATATCTGATATTACTTTGTCAGAAAACGAGTTTTTTGCATTATTATTAAGACTTTTATATGATATTTACTAATTATAATCATACTCGTGTCAGCGCTTATCATAATGAAAATGTACCCTGGCTTCCAAAGCATGTTTTTATTCCATCAGGACGATCGTAAATCTGTCATGCGTTTGGGAAATCTAATGTAGTTTGGATTCCTTCTTTCCTGGCAAACAAATGGAATTTAAATAAGCGTTTTTTCTGACCTGGTATTGCTGACTTGATGTCAGACAAAAAGTACGATTTATGATTGTCGTAAAACATTCAGAATCTATTACATGCCTAGTTGTTAGAAGACGCCGGCTGGTGGTTTATTGAAAAAAAAGATTCTAATATAAAGAAGCATGTGTAGTTAAATAAGATAAGCCCCTATATTTGAGAAAAAAAACAACAAATTATCATGTAGAAGAATCCGTTGTGAAGTTGACCATAATAAACGACTTGAAGAAGGTATTCTCAAAACTGTAATCGTGTGATTGTTTTTCTACGGTTTGATTATGCATTTTTTTTTCTTTTCGTATAGTGTAGGAATCACATACTTGAATATGTATATCACAACCAATGTACAAATCGTCATTCTTCCCATTCTCTCCCTGATTTTGGTCATGGAGTATAGGTCTAATAACCTTGCATATTTCTCTCTTGTTGCACCCTTTCATTTATTGTCGTTTTGCTATTTTGACTGCATTATACACTTTGGTAGCCTAACCTCCAAACGTCATTATTGTCGCATTGATCTTACATTCAGGTTAGTCAAAATAACAATAGAACTTGCAGATATGAAGAATAGGGATGGAACATTGCTTAGATATAAGCTCACTATTTCTACTTGAAAAGTTTATAGGATTGAATCAAACACAACAAATTTTACAGATTCTTATCTCAGATATCATTTTTATCTGTAAATCTAAAGTATCCATAGGTCAACACAAGTTGACACTATCCAATATGGCGGAATGTCATTTCTGACAGATATACGAGCGAGAGTAATCTCCCTTGAAACTCTCCTTGGAACCAATCGTATCAGTTATATAATTCACTTCATAAGAACCCGATTTATTCTCGATTCTTCGAATCCGTGGGATCTGTAAAGGCACATAAATGTTGACAGGCGTAGAAAAATAGTTTTGATTTAGAGGTATTTTCCAACTCCTCCAAGATGTTCACAAAGCAAACACTTGAAGAACAATCCGGTTGTTTACAAATTACCTAATTATAACTATCAATATAATTATCTTGAAATTTCGAGTTAGGAAAAAGCGTTTAAATGACACTGAATCCCACCACAAACAAATTACTCCATTGTAAAATGGCGGCATTAAATTTTGTTGTCATTTAAAGTAGAATTAAAACCAAATTTACATCTTCTGCATCTTTATTTGAACAAGTCCAATTGATGTAATGAAACGGTTTTCTATTGAAAGTCGAATTCAGGGTCATAAACTTAATTTATTTCGGAAAATATTTTAATTCTTTAATTTTCTAGAGAAATTTGCAAGCTGTTATTTACGAAAACAGATTGATGTAGTTGCAATTTACCAATTTAAAATAGAGTGAAATGAAGATGTGCATTTGAATTAAATTAAATATGTAAAATCTAATTCTAACATTTAAAAAGTCACTCAATCTATTCTTATGATCGATATTTTTAATACATCGGAAAACTAATACCATAGCAAAAAGACAGAACAAGAAAAAGTAAAAACTTAAAACATTTACTTAAAATCACAGGAATTTTATCAATTAAAAAAACATAAGCATCGTTTCAGTTCTATCCCGAATATTTTGAATATCGCAATTGCAATGTCCATCACAACAAATAACAAAGCACAAGGACAACTTCTATATTTTTATAGTTTGTCTTAGAGATTATTTGCATGCATATACTAGTATCTAAAAAACTAACGGTTGTATATATCTATCAATTTTAGAGGGTATGAATGCCCTTTATCGTTAACCGTCAAACGCCTCTTTTCAGCTATCGATAATGTCAAATGAATCAATCGTCAAAAATATATTGGCGTGATTCGTGAAATTACTTGAATTTCGTAGCG
This sequence comes from Modiolus philippinarum, assembly GCA_002080025.1. NCBI lineage: Eukaryota > Metazoa > Mollusca > Bivalvia > Mytilida > Modiolidae > Modiolus > Modiolus philippinarum. The sequence goes on along the minus strand of MJUU01002706.1, from coordinate 35,338 downwards.
TTATCGTGAATTGGATAAAAAAAAAAACATATCGTCATTCGTCAAAACATATACATGTAGAAATATCTGGCAAATTTATCGTGAGGGCATACATTTTACCGTTAACGTCATTTGGCGTAATTTTTTACCGTTAACCGTCATAAGGGTACATCCATTCCTACCCTCATTTTACGTCATCCCAAACAAACAAAAACATTTTTAGACATACATGTAGAAAGAAAAACTTGCGGACTAGTGACACTCAATATCGCTTGCTCGGTAGTAAAGGTAACATTTTATATTCACATAATGAACAAAATAAGTTTTTATAGTCTCCAATTTCATTTAAAAATCAAGTTGCAAATTTTCAACAACTCCATGCAATACTTAATCAGTCAAAAAAAAGGGAAAAAAAAGGAAAAGAAAAAAGACATGTTAACTCTCGCATTCTTAAAAAAAAATTATCCGAAATTCTTGGTTTAGGTTGCGAGTACCGTCACAGATGTTTATATCGGCATGGCAGAAAAAATACTAAACCGTTGAGAACACGTCAAAAATCAAGACAGCATGGAGAATAGTCATTCACAAAACACAGAATAGCAAGAAGTTAATGAATTTGTAATTTTCCAAAATAAAGTGTAATTCACCATTCTCATTAATGAGCAAAATTTTCAGCAAACTAGACATACAAGCTGTTCATTTTTTACGCTTGCTAAACATATTTATCTTATATGCCAAAAAACACCTGATCAGTACTACAAACATTCTGGATCAGTACTACAAACATTCTGGATCAGTCCAAGAATTAAAATCTAAATACAGAAATTCAGCCTGATGATAAGCACACAAAACTTGATATAACGACCCTTCTTCACTCTGCTGATACCATGTTTAAAAAGGGAGGTCCGTTGCAACTGAAAAATTTTATATTTTGGCCATTCGGTGTAAAGCCAACCTTCTTTATTTCTCGCTGTATAAATAATACATAAATCGAATGTTTCAAGTCCTCTGAGCGATCGCAGCGAGTGGAATATACCGACTGGATTATTTGGCTTCAAGTAAAGAGTAGAAAATTTATTTTCCCACACAAAACAAATTCTTAAAATGGTCCGAAGTTTCGCTTTTAGTAAATGTGTAGACACAGGTGACAGTAGCCAGTGACTCATGACAAATAAAACAACTCCAGAAACCTTCCGAGAGGTCGTAAGCATGTGCGAATGTTTTTAGACCATCGTAAAACCTGAACATCGAATTTAAAATGAGGCAATAAATTTGTTAAATGATCTAACTATTACAAAAGCATTGATTTATATGTGAAAAGTACTGAGTTGTCCCCTGTATGACAATGACGTTTTATAGCCTCTTTAACTGGTAGCATTCCTGAGTATGCTAATGTGACGTTGGCAACTACAATACTACGCAATACGCCAGAACGATAAAACCTGACATTTTGGATAATTACTTTGAGAAATCAGCAAAACATAATTTAAGTTTATTTATATTTTTATGTATAGACATGAAAGACCTTTTGAAAATGTTTGCAAAAAAAGACATTACTGCTTGTTTATAATTATAGCATTTTGAATACAAATCGAGTTGTATAAGAACATGACGCATACACTCATTGAACGCATTCTTTGAAGAGTTTATTGGTACTTTATTGAAAGGTGTTCAGCTGTGTTGCTCTACTATGGATACACCGACAAACGTATACCAAAACAAACATGCAGTCCATGGTTTGAGAAAACTTTTTTATTATGACATTGTTTTGATTTAATTCTAAGATAAAAAGTGAAAGTTACAAAATTTAAAATACTATTATAAATTTATTATTCAAATTGGTATTTCAAATCTTGCTTGAAGTTTGCACACTGATTTTGTCAACAGAGCGAAATAACTGCCACGCAATTGTACACACCAAACTAAGTATGTTCAGCCAGTGTTGCAATTGTCACTATACAGAAGCTTTATAGTGGTCACCTTTATTTGACAGATCGTTTCACAATTCAGAGACGTTCCAGAGTTAATTACTGTACTAACTAACACGTCGATGGCCATTTTAGGGAAAAACGTGGACGTTTTAGCGACAAAAAAGTATACTTTTTAGCTGAACTTTGAAAGGACATTTGAATTCCAATAGCTCTGGTCAGAGAAACACGCATTAAATTGTCTCTACAATGCTCTTTCCAGCCTCAGCATGATACATTTATTTTTAAATATTAAGTTCACATTTTTTATATAATTAAGATCAATTAAATTGAATTGTCCAACAATATTTTACAGGTAACTTAATTTTAATTCGCTAAAATGTACACCTTTCTTTCGCTAAAATGTCTTTCACGATCAAATCAATTTCGCTAAAATGTCCTTCGTCCGACTAAAACCGTTACAGACAAAAGTAGACATCTCGTTTGCAGGGTGACTGGTTGGAGGTTTGAACAGATCCTAAACACCTAATGATACCTCCAATTTTTGTTGCATTCTTATTCATTTTTGTTGTTTTATTTTGTATTGTCATGTTGTTTCCATTTGAGTTAAATCTGTGTTGCCGTGTTTTTGGATTTTTTTTATTTCAGAACTTCAGGGTTTTCAGTTATTGCTTCCGTTTACCGATGTATCTTACAATTCTGTTTGGTTTCGCTTTGCCTTGTCTTTGTATCTCCGGGGTCATTGCTAATCAGAGACGTTCTTTAGAATGGATTGTGAGAAAACAATGCCTCTAGTTTAATTGACAGAAAAAAAAATTGAAAGGTTTAACCTTTGAATTGGTAAAAGAGATTTATGCAGCTGTGCTTTCCTTTCCTCTGCAAGTAAGCTCAATGGCAGCAATGGTACGTTGTTAGGCTTTACCATCCTGGAGTAATTTTAAAAAACACTGTTTATTCAGGAATTTGTATATCGCTATGAAATGATCTTCTCCAGTATATTAGATCATTAGTACATCTTGTAGAATTTAGAAGGGAAAGATTAAGACTGTAAAATTGTATGCAGCGCGTGTCAATCATAAGATGCTACTTCATATTGTGACGCTATTTTTTAATTTATGTATTATTCAGCTTCTGCTTTAACGCGTATTCGGTGCTGTCATTATTTCCTGGTACTGTTAGCCCTTATGCATTATGTTGACTGTTACTAATATTTGAAATTATATTTGACTGGACTGATCTTTAAAATTTTTAATGTTTAGCATTTTTTTTTTTTTCTATGCTTAAACATATAAACAAATATCAGCGTATATTGCTAATATTGCTAATTTTGTTATTTTATGCTTTAATGCGCTGTATTTTTATGTATTTTTTTTTAATTTAATGTTAACTGCACATTTTAATTTGTATGTTGGTCAGAAGCTCCCACAAGCTTGTGCTGTAATACCGAATTTAAACAATTAAACCTAAATTAATCACCGTCATCTGGGCAGAACATATGCAGAAAAGAGTTTCAAATTTACAGAGAGGGGCATAAATACCAATACACAATGATGCAACATGCAGCAATATGTTTACAAATGTTCAAAGGAGAAGAGAAAAAAAGACAAAAACACCAAGGGTAGGTTAAAACAGTCAAATATTTGCTTACATTTCTCCGTTCTTCAAATGCCTGAGAACAATTTACACCTTTTCAAGTTGATGAAAGTTTAAGAGTCGTTACAATGTGCTTAATGGTTTCTTATGTAAACGTTGGTTTCCCAACCAATCTTTGTAATAAGTTGATGATGATGATAAAGTATCATCAAAAGCGAGAATTAGATGATTTGACAATGGCTGCCGCAGAGCGAATCATCTTCTAATTGTAAAACCCACTTAGAACGTAGGGGATTTTCTCAAGGTCCGTTGAATGTACTAGTGTGTCTTTTAAAAGAAAATGAAAAACATATCTCGCCATAAATTTAAGATCAAAGTAGAAAGAGGCTATAGACCGCCCTGAACACTCACATTAAGATAAAATATGTATAATTCAACCTAGTGATATTGAATGTTTCACAAGTAAATATTATTTGAAACGGATCACCCCTGGGTAGATATGGCAGAATTGAACCAGTCGTATAATAAACCTTTGCCGCACAAGTAGCAAACAGCTCACCGATTTGTTATTTCGAATATTTCCACATGTTGTTTTGGTATTCAGTGCTGTTGAAAAAACCTTATTTAGAACAAAGTTTTATAGGAAAGGGGCTTATTTGTCAAAACACATAATAAAGGAACCCGATCACATTAAAATAAAAAAGACCATCCTAAAACCAGTATACACATTCGATAAACTTAAATTCTGCTGTTACACAGTAGTGCTGATTGCGGAAGTTGTCTAAACTTTGTCTGTATATTTAGTCATATAAACTAAAGGTCAACTTTAAAATAAATTTGATTTCAGAATAATGGGGCTTATTTGTAACAAAATTGAAAACAATTATTGATTTAAATAAAAAAATATATAATTAGTTGCTTGTCTTGTTTTTGAGATACATATGATTTAAAATTTGGCGGGAAACTAAGCTCATATGAATTTTTCTTTTTATTTTACATTAGCAAGCAATAATTATTCATTAATCAATACGAGAAAAACAAACATGATAAAAAAATGTTGAAATGCTTCAAAAGAAGTATAATGTGTAATTGTGGGAAAAATTAAGGGTCCATGGGCAAAATTGTAAACCTTTTAAATTGATAAACCGGGGCAATCCGAACCCCACCAAAAACAACTTTCAGTGAACACGAAAAATTTATTTTAAAATTTATAAAATGTACCGCGTGTGTGTGTGTGTGTGTTTCGTGAGAACAAAACACCTCCAAATTAGATTTTTTTCCACTGAGAAAATATAGCCATTCTGTGGTGAAAATGATGAGTGAATTGGCTTGATCATTAGCTCACCTAGCTATGCCAGGTTGAGCTTTTGCCATCACTTGGCGTCCGTCGTAACCTTTCCTTTAAAAATCTTCTCCTCTGAAACCACTGGGCCAATTTAATCCAAACTTGGCCTGGGTCATCACCAGGGTATGTAGTCTAAAAAATTTGTTCGGTTAGTCCGAGGACCAAACAACATGGCGGCTGTTACTAAAAATAGAACATAGGGGGTAAATCGCTGTTTTTGGCAAATAACTCCAAAACCGTTGCAGATATCATTACAAAAATCTGACACGAATTAAAATTGTACAGAATGCCGAGATCTATCTGCTCTGCAATTTTGAAGGAAATCGGAAAACCCGTCTGAGAGTTATAGCCCCTTTTCCGTAATTTTTTCAGAATTTGTGGATTTTTTTATTTTTTTATTTCAAAAACTGTATAGATAGAGGTGAAGTGTAAATTGGAAAAAATGTTCAGCATATCAAGATCTACATATTTTGAAATTTTGAAAAAATCAAAAGGCTTGTGAATGATTTATTGACCGTTTATATCAATTTTTTCCAAAGTCATATGGTTTATTGGTTGTTTCCCTTTAAATTCTGTGTTCAAATCTTCTTTGGTTAACTTTTCTCTTTTAAGCTTTAGAGAAATTCCATGCTATCACTTCATTGAAAAAATTATTTCTTCCCTAATTAAGAGCAAAAACAGTGTTTTTGTGCAAAGTTCTACATATTTTCTTAATCTTTACCTTATTTCATGTCATAATGATTTTTCTATATACATGTAAATGTATTGTGTCTTGCAGAGATATTAGTGTTTAATCCCTATAAACTTTGCTGACATGAATGTTGAAGCAGTGCCTCAGCTTCATAGACTGCATTATGTTTTTATTAAGTCAAGCCGTTAGTGAGCAGTGAATGAATTTGAACAAAACTTGGCATTAATGATGCTTATGAGGTGCTGACTAAGTATTGTGACTTTGGTGCCTATATGTCATCCAACATGGCCATCTGCGGGGAACCTAATTTATTACTCGACTGTTTGGAATGAGCATACAAAGATTTTTTTATCTGAAACAACTTGGCTAGTTAGAATAAAACTAAATCACAATGTATCTTAGATGGTCCCCTTCAAAACAGATGTCTTCAAGTCTGCATCTTATGCAAATTGACTACCAATGGGAAACATGTTTAATAGAAGAGTACATTCAAAGATCTTCTTTAAAACTATTTGGCCAGTTGGAAATAAACTTTGGCACAACACTTAATTTTCTTTAAAATTGTGTCCTGCAGATCCACCCCTGATCCAAGATGGCATACAATAGGGAAAATAGTTAATTAAAGTTGGATCATATAACATAATTGTTTATTTACATAGTTTGAAAATGATACCCTTTAACATATTAGTTTATTTGTTATGTATTGGCCATGGTCCAGTTGAGCGATACAGGCTCTTGAGAGCCTCTTGTTTTATGCATTTGTGCAATATGCTATGAAATTGAAAAATATGAATGTCAGATTTTCGTTTCTCAACTCTTTTTATAATGTGATAATTTTTAGCGTAGAATTTAGTAATTTCATTCAGTTGGCATTGAAAATTTCCGAAAAATAAATGTTTCTCACATCATATGTACAAAACATATGTCTATATTAAAAATTTTGTAAATTTTGTCCAGTAGGATGAGAAATTGAACGTGTCGGAGTCAAAATTGTAACATGTACCGTTCGAAATTATTTAAAAAACAGGAACCACCATTAGACTTGTACCATAAAATTTATCATTTAAAAGACTAATGTCTCATGTGTTTGTCTCGTGTGCATTTACTCCATATCCCTGTATTGCTTATTTTAGACTAGAGTTTGTCTCTCCTGTAGTGTGGAGTTCGTAAAAAAAGATTCCCCGTGCGAGAGATTTATGCTCTATATAAATTTCAGGTAATGTGTACTTTTTCTTGAGAGAATTTCTCATATGGATTTTTATTTTTTGGTATTTCAAAAAAAATTATTCTGGCCACCTGATTATTGTGCCCACATCTCATGGATTTATTATGCCAAGTTTTCTTACTATTGAATCGATGAGTACCCGGTGTTGTTTTTTTTTTTGAATTGTTATGTCTGTCTTCTTTAAGTCTTTTATTTTTTTTGGGGGGATGACGGCATTTATAAGAACACTTTGCCAGTTAATTCTGTGTTTGTTGACGACCCCGTTTCCATGAGTCAAAAAACATCGATGTAGCGTTGACTCATGGAAGCAAAGAATAATCAGAAAAATAACCCATTTGGGGACTTAAGACTTAACCAAACAAAACATCAGTACAAAAAACACCTTGTACTTGAACTATATATACATTAGTAGAAACTTGGTTTTTGGCTTTTATTTTATTCTCTCTCTTTATATGTGCTTTTTAGGGCTAGTTATATGTTTTTGCTTTGTCAATGACACTTGTACAGTGTCATTTTTACATGAAAGCAATATAGAAAATGGGGGTAATAGCAAAATTACCAAAGAGAATTGTCAAGCGCCGAAATACAAAGCGCAATAATAGCTTCGTATGTGGTATCCATTAAAGCTTAGTATGCGGTACTCAACAACAGAGTAGATATGATAAGCTTAGTTTGTTGTACGTCGTAATGACTACCGCATACTAAGCTACTCACGGCTACCACAGAATTAGCTGCCGATTATGCGGAGGCATAACAGCCTAGTATGAGGTACCCATAATGACAGCTTAATATGCGGTTGTAATCGGCAGCTTACTAGGCGGTAGTCATCGGCAGCTTACTAGGCGGTAGTCATCGGCAGCTTACTAGGCGGTAGTAATCGGCACCTTACTAGGCGGTAGTCCTTAAAAGCTCAGTATTCGATAGCCATCAACAGCGTAGTATTTGGTTTTCTCAGCAGAAGCTCAGCATATGGTTTCCATCAACAGCTTAGTATGCAGCAGTCGTCGATAGCTTAGCACTAGAGCACATGGTTGTCATCAACAACTTTGTATGTGGTAACCTTCAACAGGAGTATGCGAACTCTACCAACAACTTAGTTTGGGGTAGTAAACGGTAGCTAGGTATGTGGTAGCCATTACTGGCTTCGTATGTGGTAGTCATTACGACATACAACAAACTAAGTATGAGGTAGCCATCGACAACTATTTTTGCGTTACCAATCAACATCTCAGAATGCGATAGCCATCAACAATCAACAGCTTTGTATGTTGTAGTCATCGATAGCTTACCATGCAGATGTCATCAACAGACCAAGTATGCCGTAGCTGTCAACAGTATGTATGCGATGACAATCAACAGCTTACTATGGTTAGTCATCGGTTGCTTAGCGTGCATGTGTCATCATAAGCTATGCGAAAACCAGCAGCAGACTTAGTACTTCGTATGCGGTAGCCAACCCAACTTCATCTATGTATGCGGGTCAATCAATAGTATAAAGCAGTATCAATCAACAGTTTGAGCAGCTTACTATGAGGAAGCCATCGACAGCTTAGTATGCTTTAGTCATCAACAACTAATTATGCGGTAGTAATCAACAGCTATATATGCGGTAGCAATAATTATTTAAGTATAAGGCATCGGTTAACAGCTTATATATAGTGTGGTGTAGTCATCGGCATCTTAGTATGTAGGAGCCTTCAGCACCTTAATATGGTTAGCTATATATTAGCAGCTTAGTATATGTCAAAAGCTAAGTATATGATAACTTTCCACAGCTTAGGATGTTAACAGCTTAGTATGCAGTCGACAACTTAGTTTGCGGTTGTCATCACGCAGTTTACAGTAATCATGCAGTATGCAACATAGTCAGCAACAGCCTATAATGCAGCATAGTCAGCAACAGCATAGTATGCAGCATATAGTCAACAACAGCATAGTATGCAGCATATAGTAAACAACAGCTTAGTATGCAGCATATTCAGCAAGAGCGTAGTATGCAGCATAGTCAGCAACAGCTTAGTATGCAGCATATAGTCAACAACAACCTAGTATGCAGCATAGTCAGCAACAGCTTAGTATGCAGCATAGTCAGCAACAGCTTAGTATGCAGCATAGTCAGCAACAGCTTAGTATGCAGCATAGTCAGCAACAGCTTAGTATGTAGCATAGTCAGCAACAGCTTAGTAAGTAGAATTCATCAACAGTTGATATGCAGAAGTCATTTGCACGCAGCCTAACAAATATCTTGAATACCGGCTAAGTATAGCTCAAAGTCTTTCATCAAGTTTTATATCGTTATCGTTGAATGAAAATATATAATTACGGACTTTATCACGGCGTAACGCATCAAGCTCGCCCTTACGGGCTCACTTGATCACTTGCCGTGATAAAGTCAGTATCAAAAACAAAATGTCCTATATTCCTTGTTTACAAAACATAGAATTTGAATTTTGTGTTGTATTTCAGTTTTTGTATTTATCTTTTAAAAAAAGAAAAACTTGGATTCTCCGAATTTTTATTTTTTACAAAAGCATTCCAGCACAATTATTTTAAATAGGGTTTTCCGTATACTAGCAAAATGATAAAAATATTAGCGAAAAATGAAAACCCTAGCAAAATTTCACTAACATAACAGCTTTCGTTTGTTTTTGAAAATTTCACGGACGCAAATCCAAAATATTTTTAGATATTTTACCATTGTGAAAGTCCTTTATATACAAATACTATGAATATGAAGAATAGCACAGTAATTAGATGTGTGGCAAAATATTTTAATTTTTTTTCAACTTTGTCCCTCGATACACAGAAGAAAAAACCCATTAAAACTGTGAAAAATACGAAAAAAAACCAACAAATTAATGACAATTCAAAAGTTTCCCAATTTCGTACCTTCGGGATGGGGAGGTGTGTCTGAATAGCCCTTTTCATAAAGTGTTATTATCTTTTCACAGATTGGAACTCTCCCGTCAAGTGGTGCTACAACACCTTTGGCTTTTGGTTGTCATCATGCATATCTAGCAGGTGAAAACGCTAAAGATATCAAAATAAAAGTATCAAAACTAACAAAATTGGGAAATTTATGACAATTATATATATAAATTATTATTTTAAAGAAATATATATGTTTTAGCTTGATAAAATACAAAAATTAACATTATGTAATCAAAAATGTAATTTTAGAAACCAAGAGTTTAAAGAAAGATAACTCCCAATAATTAATTTTACCATAGGTTGATAATCGGAATTGTTTGATTGTATCTAAATGCCGAACCTGGAGTGCGGACTATTTTTTTAAAGGCCTATACACATATTATGCTGAGTGCAGAAATGGAGTAAAACGTAGAAAAACGTAGAGTTCGACAAAATTACCAAATGGAAACATTAGTGATATTGAGATACAATTCTTAGTAATTTGTTTTGAAAATAGTAGACTTGCAAGTCTAAATTTCGTGTTGTTCGGACGTTTTCTCATGACAACATGTAACAATTAAATATTTTGTTACCTGTGAACTAAAAGAATCGAAACTTTTGGTGTTTTTACCGACCACCGTCTCTCCAAAGATTGGTTTTCCGTTAGAAAGCTGAATCAATGTCACTAGAATTATAGAAGCAATGTGCACTAGAAAATAAAGATGTCTTATATTATTACTAAAAAATATCAAAGTCTTATGTCACAATCTCTCCAAAGATTTTTTCTTCTTTTTTCTTGATAAAAGAATGGGTCAGATTTTCAGAATGTAGAGAAAAGGTAGAGATGTCGAACCTTTTTGTACACTCTGTGGGTATGGTCTTTTCATTGGTAGGGACTTTCCAGCAAAATAACGCTTTGTATAAATATGTTGTACATTGGTAGGTTTTTGGTATTGCCTACTATAAATTTGTCTCAATTTTTAGCCTGAATTTTTACCCTTTTTATATTATTGTTCATGATATTTGGAATAAACAATATTGTTTTTTAAAAAATAAAAAGAAAAGCGAATGTAACAAACAAGTGAAAATAGAGAATAATAATTACAAAAAAACATTAAAATAACAAGTCATATGTTATGTATATGAAACGAGATTTTGGAAATTCAGACCAATACCGAAATTTCAACTCCATAAAATCTAACAGAAACCTAAAATGTTATTTTAAGATAGTTTATATGTTTAATTTATATTTTGTATACTGTAATTGTACTTATTTTCGCGGTGTAATCTTTAAAAACTAAAAATACTCGGGCATCTAACTTGTATAATTAAAAGATCACGTACATGTAAAATTAGAGGAGGAAAAAAAAATCCGTAGGGACGCCTTACACTTTACACTTCACCAATAAATTTAAAGTTAAAATTTGAAAAATGGAAATAATTTCTTTGAAGAGAATGTTTACAGTGGGGATCCGTTTAAAATGCACTTAGTGTGATGTCCTTATCTTTAATTTTAAGATTCCTTAGAGATTTTGGAGTTTCTTTAAAACATGCTCGTGTAGAACAGATGTGTCTTATTACGGTTCGTTCCAGATTACATTTTATTCGATTTTTATTTGTTATTTACAACCGTTTTATTTCGGAAGCTATTAATGTTTAATGTTGTTCTCACATTGCACGTATCCCCTAGATACGTTCCGAACTTTTCTCCATAATTCATTTAAGAAAGTCATTATGTTACTTTTAATTGAATAATGCACAAAAGGCATCAAAATATTTCGTAATAATTTGGTATTTATTGTCTTTCTTGAATAAATTATAAAAAGATTGAAATTTTTGTGTTTGAATCAAAAATAGGAGTGTTGTCCTCTTTTACACCAAAAATAAAACAGATGAAAAAATTGCAACTGAAATAAATAAATAAGATATAAAAATAAAATAAACAATTTGCTTTTTTGGTAAATTAAGACGCAGCTTATTGGAGATAAATATGAAGGAATAAATGAAAAAAAATGTGAACAGGACACAACAGCTACAAAACATAGAAATAAAACATACAGCTGAAAGCCTATAAAGATAAATTGGGGTATCAATGTAGCGTTAAGTTGGTAAATATACATATATAAGCAATTTGTGAGTACATTTTATATTCATTTTCATACATTTTATGAAGATTCCGAATAAACTCAACACAGAAGCTGCTAATATTTCATTAAATTTACTCAACATTTCATTCATTATATTCAATATTAAGATTCAAAATTCCATCACAAGATGTATTAAATATCAGAAACTTATTTTAAAAAATAACTCAATTGTTATATGTATCAAACTGAATACCCATAAAAATTCTGTCCAAATATCAAGCTTTATGTTAATGTTTGTGGAGTTGTTTTTCTATTGATATACCCATTTTATATGTTAAGTCATGTAAAAAATCTCCCCATTTTTTACACGTAAAGGTATGCAGATGAAGATCAAACATGAATAGAAAATGGTAATTTTACAAATTAAAAAAGACAAAATGTTTCCTCCTTTTTCCTCCTCTGAGATTTGAAACAACAAAGTCTAATGTATGTTTTAATTGCATACTTAAGGTGATTGAGTACATAGCTTTTAAATGACAAAGATTAAAGTAATAACGCACTGAATATTCACACTATGACCTGGTTTTCACAAAGGGTGTAAATTTATTTAATTTTACAGATCCATATCTGACCAATTAAGAGTTGATTATAAAAATCGAAATAACGCTTTTCACAACATCGCACTTCATAAATCAAATTCTCACACAAGAATATAAAACAACTACTTTTATACTCGAAAATGTTATGACTTTTTGGTTCCGAAATATATTTGAGAATTATAGAAAAACCCCAATATTAAAGAAAAACAAAACATTTGACTTTTTGCTTCCTAAATATACTTGTGAGTTTTAGACAAAACCCAATATCAAAAATTCTGTTAAAAAAAATTAAAAAAAGAATACAAACAAACTTGAGTAATATCATGCTTTTCATCTGTGATTTGAGTGTTCACGACATATTCCCTATCATCCATTGTCGCTAGTCATATTTTCCATAATTGGACCAATTTTGTGAATGCAAGTTTTACTTTATATCTGAAAAAGACATCATAATTGATGAATAAAATGCATTTTTATAAATGTTAGTGCAAAGATTACCATTTGAAACATTCCAAAAACTTTGAAACATTTTTTTACATGTGATTTGGGTTTCTAGTGTCATTTTTGCCAAAGGGCCAGGTTGGCTAAAAATGTGTGATTAGAGCTGTAAAGTGTTGTAATTTCTACAGGTTCTTGAATTACCTTTATTTGCAAAATACAACCTTCAGGGTCAAGCAAAACATACAGTAATACAAAATACATACAACAATAATGGTACAAGTCTGTAAGTCAGAAGAGGACTCCTAGACCAGCGTGCACCCTATAGATTCTTTTAAAAAGGTACAAATCACCGGTAAAATGGTTTAATACGGAACTGAATAATTAAATATGTGTCTGTGTACCGAAGGATTGAAAAATGGCAATTTCAGAAAACTGCTTTAAAGTGGGGTTCGCATTTTAGAAACATATATTGAAGTTTCAAGCAATTCGGAAACAAGATTTTTTTTTCTATTGCAAAAGTCAATAAAAATGGGAAATGTTGAAATTTGGGTTGTTATATCACACAGACATCTTTATATCGAACAAAATAAAGTAAATATAGTTTTAAAAGGATTAAAGACAAATAAGACAGCTGTTGGATGCCCACTGTAGAGCTTATTTATAAGTTTTATTTTTGCAAATTTATGATGACGGGACAAAACGCAGTTCCAGCATGCTATAGAATGACACCCACCTTTAAACTGTTTGACAACAAACAAATTACTTATCATATAAAATAAGTATTTTTCAAAATTTGCAATTAAATAAAATACAACAATTTCATGGATTCCCAAACCAATCTATGTCTTGTCTATTTTACATTTAATAAGAAACATTGCATGTGTTTTTTAATTAAAAGAACAAAATATCATTTTCTGACTCGGTTAACTTCGAAATGAGAAATGACATTTATTATCATTGGTAGGAGCACTCTGGTTTCTAGGTCTCAATTTTATTGCCATACCTTAACAAAATTAACATGACTTTTATGATGGAATTCAAGTTTTATGGTTTTTGAAGCCGCAAAGTCGAAGATTCGAGTCACCTTTCATTCCACTTGCAAATTAGATACAACTTGATAGAAAACAAGAAATTGTTTTGGTTCAGTTTTCTCACCACATGTCGTGCAGAACTGATATAACTATATACCATACTGTTGATTTCCCAGTAGATTGTCGTAACGGGAAAAGGAAGACAACTTTTATCGAAATAGTGCTGCAGGGAAATTAGAGTTGTAGTTCTTTAACTTTAAAAATCAAACAATTTCAATTGTTCTTCAATCAAAATCTAATCAAAAGAAAAATGTTATCACATTCCGCGCGAATCGCTTAAAATTAAAATAAAATAAATTGATCTAAATCGGATTGCAAAATACAGGAACTTTGTCATATTTCCAAATACACATACATGTATGTGACAACGAAACAAATTTATACAATGACGAAAAATAGGAATTGTTACCCAAGTCAAGAAACATTAGAAATGTCGGGTCGAACTGGCATGCAACTATTCAAATTCCATCGGTCTTCATGAAACATATAATATATCCTGGAAGTTCGAAGATACATGTATATTGTTGATCATTGTTTGAGGGGCCTGGGTGGCCTAGTAGGTAAGGAAGTTAGGTAACCTTGCAATCATTGTAGCCTATCACATAATTAATTAATTAATAATTGTGAGTTCTTGCCACACACTGTAAATCTACAAAAAGGGGTACACTCGATTCGCAACCATACTTGAAAAGGTATGTCACTTGCCTGCCCAAGGTCGCTGGTTCTCCACCTGTTTTCCACCACTACATCTGACTGCCATGATATAGCTGAAATACTGAAAATCATCAAGGGAGCCATGGAAAGAAACTAATTTTTTTATGTTAAGGTACAGTAGGGTGCAGATATAAACTCTCGCCAAGTTAACTTGAGCCAGTCATAAAAGCGCCTCTAAGTTAACCTAGGACATTTTTCAAGTTAACTTAGACCAGTCATAATACGACTATAAGTTAACTGTAGTACTGCTCTAGAGCCCTGACTGCGCTGACCTGCTTTGCTCGTAGAATCCTGACTGCTCTGACCTGTCATGGAGCCTTGACTGCTTAAATGTTATTAAATTTAGAGTATTTACAGTTCTTGTATTGTTTAACTTTTACTGACTTTGAATGAAGTTTACTTGACTTACTACTTGATCAATTATTTTTATCTCCTCGGACATAGCAGTTAGGGCTCTTTGACTTTGAGGGCTCTATGACTGGTGAGGGCTCTAGGACTGGTGAGGGCTCTATGACTGGTGAGACCAGTCAGGATTCTATGAGCGTTCAGGGCTCTATGACGGGCAAGAATAGCCAGGATTCTATCAATGCTCTATTTTACTTCACGTTAACTTAGGACTATTCTCATGACTGCCTCCAACCCATCCCCCAAGTTAACATGGACAAGAGGTTATGTCTGCACCCTACTGTAACTATTGAAACAAGACTGTTTTAATTTTTTTTATTTCTTTCCAGTAGTCAGGATTTCACAAAATCCCTACTTCAGTCACGTCACCTGACTAGGGTGTTTGGGGATGAACGAAGATATTACAAAAGAAAAGAATCTGACCGCATTTTCAAAAGAAATTTAACAAAATATTCAATTATAGGTTCTGATTAAAATTTTATAATCATGTTCACATCCATGCAAATATTTTGGTTTTTTTTTATAAGGAGGTAATGCGATTCGATTGAGTATGTAACAGAATTATCAAGAGCCGAGATCAATAAGACAAAAGGACATATAAGGTGTCAAATAAATTAATAAATATATTATTAAAATAATGCTGTTAATATATAGATACATTATATAATACTATGAAGCATTTCTACCACCTAATCATATTTTTCCTACATGCTTTACGGCAGTAGCTGCACAGTTCCAGCTAGGGAAAGATATCAGTACAAGAAAACGGCTTCAAAAGTGGGGCTAATATATCCAAAACATAAAAAATATCGAAATGAATACCGAAGCCACTACCAAAGATCATAAATTCACAATAAACATACATTGAACATATATTGTTGTTCTTCATCTTGAAGGCACCATGAGGCTTTCAACAATGCGTTTTGCTCATACCTCACAGTAAGTTCAAGACGGCCCTTAGCACCGGTTTGAGTGGAATTCATTGCTAATTATCAAGCAACGTCACATTCATGTCTTTTTACATTGCACTTAAGGATCACACACAAACAGAAAACGTAAATGAAGACTAAATAAACTGCTGACACAGAATATTTCTCGCTTTACCCATGCATCCCATGAATCTACACATTGATCTTCAGCAGCAGCCATTTATAACAAAATGTAGGTCTTAATTTGTGTGCACTACCTGCTTGCTAAAATCTTCATATTATTGTTCAAGCATGAAAGAGGGGACATGGCCACCATCTGAATGTGTATAATCCTAAGGGTGCAACTGCATGTCAAATATCGAGTGGCAGCAAAATTTCAAATTCAGCATGACTGCGTGGTCAGAGACATGAAACTGATTTCAATCACGATAATTCAACTACATACCAAATATCAATGGGCTACTGTGAGCGGTTGATGTTAAAGGGACTCAAGTAAAAACTTTTAACATTTAATAAACAGTGCAAAATTTCGAAGTCATTGGAGCATGACTGCGGAAACACAGACATAAATCGCCACTGAAACTGAACTTTACTGATGCTAATGCAACTGCATACCAAATATTAATGGGCAACAATGAGTGGTTGATGCAAGAAAGATCCATGAAAAATCTTGAACATTGATAAAAGTGCAAAATTTCAAAGTCAGTGGAGCATGACTGCGGAGGCATAGACATTAAACGCCACTGAAACTGATCTGTACCTATTCTAATGCAACTTCATACCAAATATCAATGGGAACCAATCAGTGGTTAATGCTAAACAGACACAAGAAAAACTTTAACATTTGAAAAACAATTCAAAATTTCAAAGTCAGTGGAGCAGTTTGCGGGGGCATAGACATAAAACGCCACTAAAACTGATCTGAACTGTTGCAAATGTAACTGCATGCCAAATTTCAATGGGCAACTATGAGTGGTTGATGCTAAACAGACACAAGAAAACACATGAACATTTGAAAAAAACATTACAATATTTCAAAGTTGACTGCGGGGGCATAGACATTAAACGCCACTGAACAGATCTGTACTGATGCTAATGCAACTTCATACCAAATATCAATATGCTAGCACAGGTGGTTAATGTTTAACAGACCCAAGAAAAACTTAAACAATTGTGGACGCCACCGTCGGAATCACCATACCTAAGTCTCGCTTTTTTCGACTATCGTCGAAGGCTCGACAAAAACAGAACATAGTACAAACGCCACAAAAAAGCACTTACAGTGTGGAACCATAAAAAACAAGAGTGTCATCAGGTATTTTGGGGGATGAACATGACCAGCTTGATGAGTGACACCCGTCACACTGTAAATGAAAAGCCCGGTGAAATGTGTTAACTTGGGATCTTGTAGACATATTGTAACGATCTGTCACTTCGTGATGACGATATAAAAAAACTGTTTGAGTGGCAATATTAACAGCGATTGAACTTAACCCTGGCTACGTAGCTTTTGATATAGCAATATCGTTCATTTTACCAAATCGAAGTACACATTGTATACACGACAGTAGTGAATGTGAAATGTAGACTCCATATGCTTGACTTGTTGAGTTATTAACACTCAAAAATGGAAAGTTCACAATGGAAAAGTCAAAATCATCACGTTTTTTTTAAATATCTTTGAGTTTATGGTCTTCCAAATGTTTAGATTTTATCTGCACTGAAGAGACATAAGTTGTCGAAATGCGCATATGCAGAAAGTAAATTTACAGTAACTTTGGTATTTAGTTAGTTGTTTGTCAGAAAGTTTGGACTTTAAGTGTCCCGAGTTGTCAATATAAAGGTAAAAGTCCAGATAAGATACTGATGTTGGTGTTTCAGTGTTCCCTTTAATTCTACAAAGGACCCCATTGAAAATTCCTATATTGATCTTTTCCTCTGTAACAACTTGAACAATTTAATCCAATCCGTAGATTGTCCCCTTTGTAATTTTTTTAGATGTCAACAAATGTTTGAATATCCTCTCAGATAGTGTTACTTTTGGTGACCTGATGAATGTTATGAATAATTATCTTCTGGTGACAATCTAGTCATCAGGTGAGCAATACAGGCTCGTGTGGGGCTCTTTTCAAAATTTTTGGATTGTTACTTCGGTATTTGCTAAAGATATATTTATACCAAAGAACATCTGAATATAGCGCCCTACTGTCCCGAAGTGGTGAAGAGATAATACTGGATGCTATGATGAGCAATTATCGCCCTATATCAAGACTGCAGTTCTACGAAAATAATTAAAATCCCACCCGTTTTACAAAAGACTAAATGCAGTCCTTGACATTCTTATCATTTTGTAATTAAAATGTATCTTCATGTCTTTAAGTAAAATTTTTATAAGAAAGTATTGAATGTATAAATAATTGTGAAAACTAAAGAAACATATACTAGTTTAAAGATTTTTTGTACAATATCCAACTTCTTGAAAACAATGTAGACTTTGGCATGCCGAGCACTTTTCCTTAACCCTGAAGTAGTAAAATAAAAATTCATAAATTCCAGTACAAGAGAACTAACTCTTACTACTAGTATTCACAAGTGTACAAATACTATGTACAATATTTCATATAAACAAACAAAGGGATATGGAGTAAATGTACATGGGACAAAATCCCTATAAATACGTGGTAAGATTAAACAAATGGAACAACGCTTTGATTGTTGTTCTTCATCTTGAAGTCACTATGAGGCCTTCAACAAAGAGCAAACGCTCTTACCTCACAGTCAGTTCAAGACGGCCCCTAGCATCGGTTTAAGCGGAATTCACTGCCTGAATGTCGAACAACGCCACATCCATCTCCTTTATTTTATTATTTTTGATGGATGCGTAGTTGGCAACAAGCATACATATCAGGCGAAGTATATATATGAATAAAAATATGGCAACATCTATTCATCTCATTTTATGACCTATGTCTATCAGCAACATACCGGTAGTTATTTGTATTTTAATTCGATTGAAATAAATAACTCCATAACTACATTATGCAGTCATACCAAGAGAATGGAAAATATATCGAGCAAAAATATAAGCTTGTTTCAATGAAATAAAAATAAGCAACAGACAACATAGCTATTATAATAACAATAATAAGCAGAACTTACTCCGGAACATGTTATCCAATTCTTGAAGTTCAATGGAAGGTGATAAAAAGACTTGTTAGTTGTGGAAAGAGTGGAACTTGTGAAAAGCAATACTGGAATACGTTTGTCATTCAACACAATGTCTGTCTCTGTTGGTCGCCCAAACATTCCAGATGGTGTTTTAACTTTGAGATCAAATACATGCCAGGGAAACATAATACTGATGCGGATGCTTTATGCCTATTACCCATCAGCTTTGATGCTGTACCTGTAATTTGTATTTCAGCAGAACCATAAACTTATGTGGAGTCCATGACAATTTCACCAGAAACTATTCTTGTAGACTATGATCCAAGACGGAGTGTTGCAGAGAATATCACTGACTTGGCCAAAGCTCAATCCATGGATCTTGATCTACAATGTATCATTTAGTATGTCCAAAACAAATAGAGGGCATCAGGATGGATGTCGGACCTCTAACTTCTAATTAGGCAGTATAACCATCTGAAACTGATTGATGGATTGCTTTATCGAGTAACAACAGTTGTACCAACTTGTTTTTCCTATCACGCGTGCATCGATTGTAATGGAGGCTCTTCATAACGACCTGAGTCATATGGGCAAGGATGTACCTTATCATTGATTAGAGATAGTTTTAACTGGTCTGGAATGCACAACGACATTAAGACCTGGATATCAGAATGTGGTAGATGCTCCAGAAGGACGATTCAAACCAACAGAAAACCATTTCTCCATTGGAACTAAGAGTGTCCACTTACATATCTGGCTAATGACAGATAATTTTACCTGATTTGCAATCGCAATTTCAGTGAGAAACCAGTTAGCAAATACTTTTGCCATAGCCTTCTACAATGACTTCATCGTCTAAGTGCTTTGTATCTAGATAAGAATCACTCAGATTAGGGAGCCAATTTTGAAGGAAAAGTGATTAAGCAGCTGTGTAACATCACCGGCATAACAAAACCCAGAACAACTAGCTACATGTGAGAACGGTTCTCCTGGAAATGATTTACACAAGAAAACCTAAAAAGAAATCCAACTGAAAGGCTTATATCAACCCCTTAGTACACGTGTACAACTGTACTTGTCGCAAGAGCACTGGACAGACAACTTATTTACCCATGTTTCGAAGGAACCCAAAATTTCCCGTTTAAGCAGTATTTGGCCCAGAGAAAACGAGGAGCCAATTACCAAATATATCAAGGACCTAAGAGACAGGATAATAAAATCCCAGAGTTTGCTAACATTACAGAAAATGTAAAAACCAAACCATAGGGAGAGTATAACACTAATTTTGGAGACGATGGTCAAGATAGTTGTGCATGAAGGGAAACACATGTTGGCTGACAGATTGGAAGGCGACCCTTACAAGGCATCTACCATCCCAACAATGATCTCCCAGTCTTTTAGGTTACAAATGTGAATAGTGACGGGGGTTGTCAGGACCCTCAACTGTAATTTTCTACTACAAGTTGGTTTCATCAGTGATGCTCCAACACCTGATAAGAGAAGACCAAAAGCAAAACCAACCGCTGCTAAAAGGAACAAGTAAAGATCTTAAGAAAAATATCTAGGCTGACAATCTACACGAATATATATTGGAATACAAGTCAGAATGGAAATACCATATCAGTTAAGCAGAACAACAAGACAGTGTCGCAGCCAACACTGATACATATCAATTTGTTCAGGACACTGATATATAACAATTTACAGAGGTGTATGGGGACGCTAAGTCTTAAGATGATGCATCAAGTGTTAATAAAGACATCTCAGCATCTGATGACAAAGGCACTGCACAGAACGAGACAGCTTAGTAAGAAACGTCTGATTAAGACCTGTCTTACACAGCGTCAGCAAATGATAGTTGCACAATACCACTTCCTGTTCGACGTTCCACGAGAGAGCGGATATAACTTCTCTATTTTACGAAAGGATATGGGGTAAATGAACATGAGACCATAACACATGTTAACTCCAACTACAATAATTTTAATGAGCTGTATGGCCATTTCGGAAATTCATTCCTCATCAGCAGCACTAGGACCCAAACTAAGGAAATCCATAATCCATAATTTCAAAAAATCTTGAAATGCATAAAACCATACGAAATCCGAATAATCAGTAATATCAAATATAGCTACGAACAAAACTACGATGGAGGGAGTTTATCCATCGGTTTTAGAATTTACATAAATTTAGATAAAAGTAATTGAACAAAATGTACACATGAGGTATTATCTCATGTACAAGTACACCATATCTAAGAAAAATAAAGAGCATACATCTCTACCATAGGTGAATTCGACATGTGGGAATCAGAGATTGGCAGACAACATGATTGGGAAAGAACGATTCATTTAATTAGATGTTTAGCCGCTGATTCAAATTTATTTCAGGACATTCAGTCAGAAGGTGAGAAGGCCATCTACGAATACTTCTCCTTGAAGTTATATCGGCGAACATTTTTCTAGGTGGGGTAGGTTTTGGGTATGTGATTGAGTGAATTTTAGTGCATTCAGTTCTTTGATATGACTACTTAATGTTTTATCAGTTAAATCATTCATTTGTATTTGATTTGATTATTTCAGTTATGCATAGTAGTCAGTATACTAGTACTGTTATATTTTACTTCTTATTTATCTTTATGTATATATTCTTTCATGTAAATTATGTTTACATATAATTATATGGTAATAAGGCAGATGCTCAAACCGGTGCTAGCAGATTTCGCAAGTCATAGGACTGACAGAATAAAATAATCTGTCAGTCCTGAAGATTTCAAGACAATCCTCTGCATTATGTACATTACAAAACAATCTAAGATGCTGTCAGACATGGGACAGGCAATCATACTATAACAGTCAGTCTTCGACGTTTTTGCCAGTCAGGACTGACAGGACTAACAGATTTCGCGAACTCTGTGCTAGGACCCGTCTTGAACGTACTATGAGGTATGAGCATAGCTCATTTTTAAGGCCTCATGGTGACTTCGAGATGAAGTAAGTGAGAACCGAACCGTCAATCCAAAAGCAAACAATCCAAGGACAATGGCAACACCAGAAACAAAAAAGGGGGAAAACAGACACAACATCGGTACGGCACAGAAAAGAAAAATGAAGACACATACACACAAAGATGAACAACACGGACCCAATAAAAAAACCATGGGTGAGATCAGGTGCACATCTCCTGCTTCTTATAAGACACCCGCTGTGTTGAACATGTCAAATCCGGTAGTAAAGTCAAATCCGGTAGAGGAAACAACTATTAAGCTTTAAAGGGAAATACCTGTTGTCATCTGGGAAACAGATATCCCATAGCAGTCCACAAAATGGTAATGTCGACCGTAAAACTTCTGGAGGGATGACTTCAAATTTTGAAGATCAACAGTAAAAGTCTTGCTCTATTGCTTGGTTTCATAGTGTTTTTGTAGAAATTTTGTCTCATATGTTAGAAAATGGATAACAGGAAACACCTCGATGGCTGAAAATTATAATTACATGCAACAATTTGCAAGGGAACTACACAAGAAAAACACGTATAAGACAAAAGACAAACATAGACAACGGAAGGAACTAGGAAGACTACTAACTCCATGACCACAATCTTGAAAGGAGAGAAAAAGACAATCCGTAATTTTGAAAGATGGGTCAAGGGGTGCTCGCCGCTAAACTGCCGGCTAGCTCAAGGAGCTATGCATTTACTCCATATCCTTTCACTGTTTACATATTCTGTACTTTGAACCTTCAGTTTGAAATCTGTATCTATGTTTGGATGGTTGATCATATGTTTTT
>MJUU01002705.1:0-11851 GCA_002080025.1 Modiolus philippinarum | reverse complement strand
TTTCTTATGCATATATTAAGGGGGTATTTGTTGATCTATTAAACAAAAAACAAAAACAAAACAAAGAAAAAACAAAAAACAAAAAAACAACTCGTATTTCAAATCTTCCTGGCCTCGTTATCCGCAATACTTTCGATTTTAAACCAAAATATTTTTGAAATATTGAAAATGGTTAAAAATTGTGTTTAACGCGTATGAACTGACGTTGTTTCACGTGTCATTTTGTAAGCATAGTTGAGTTGAGAAATCGCCAGTTAACCAGACCAGACGGTTATCAAGAACTTCATTTGAATATATTGTACGGATTTTGGTGGAAAATAATTTACAGTTTTACAGACTCCCAGACGTGATGACAAGTTCAATATATATTGTATATGCATTGTTTGTCATCAAAATTGTCCTCCTTTTTGGCCTCTCTCTCTCTCTCTCTGTATTTTCTTTGAATATTTTGTATTTTCTTTTAGATACAGTTGTACCTTTTATTTCGCTGACAAAAGAGTATTACATTGTTTTTTTTTTCGACTAAACAGGGAAAACCGAATAACAGTACTCTGTACTTTGATTTCTGTATGTGATAACGGTGTAAATTAACAAAAAGAACTGGAAACCTGCAGAATTCAACCTAACCTATTACTATTTTTTATATAAACCTGTACTGCTTTGAATATGTAAATGTCTTTGTTTTGGTCAACTGTAAGTTCCATATTACCAAATAGAATTGTGTTTAAGTTAATATCACCATAAATTCTAAACCAAAATTAATGTATGTTAATTTTTAATACTTAAAAACATCAAGCAAGCGAAAATAACGACACACAAAAATATATGCTATTGAACATAAAACTGATAACATCAAATTAAGACAAATGAAATTATTTAAATAAATTAAGAAATAGATTATTGCAAGCGGGCTCTGTGCGAATTAGAACATCGGCGGACCTAATATTTGTCAATATTTTATACCGAGCGATAGCGATAACAAGGGTTTTGAACATTCGAAGCGGCTCTTAGAGAGCAATATTGAGTTTCGCACTAGAAGTGGAATATGTCGGAAAACTGCATACAAACACACATATATGATCATAAAGAAATCGATATTCGTTGTTTTATTAATAAAAGTGGCTCATAAGCTTACGAATTTATACAAATAATCTATTATTAAAAATATGAAATACGGATATTTTAAAATTGAAGCGGGTATAAGTGTAAGCTGGTTGTATTTCTGATTCGTATGACTGCTTAGTTATGTTATTTTTGAAGCCAATAAAGGAAAGAAAAGAAATAAATCTCTTATTCATAATTCTATTAACGTTAAAAATTAAATATTCTACATTTAAATCGTAGATCATAATATGCAACATAGTTAAGATTTCATAACAACAACACATTCGTTGCTAGGTTACGCTTATGTACATTTCAGTTCTGAGTATTAAATTTAGTAACTGTTGTAAATTTCTATTATTGTCATTATTTGATGTGGATTTCTAAGCGATTCATTATTTAAAACTGTATTTACACAAAATTAAATGAATATTGAGTGAATAAAATGTGAATTTGTACATTACGAATGTACCTTTGTGAAAAAAAATATACGCATGTGATAAAAAATATTGTTGGAATTAGAACATAGCTTTGTTTCCAAAGCGAAAGAGGAGGGTCATATTAGAATGGCAAATCTTAAATACATAAATATTGAAAAGCGTAGTATGCACTCTTATAATTCAGCTAGGAATCAACAAAAGCTGAAATATGAAATCAAAAATGTGGAAATCAAAAAAATACATGTCAAAATTTTTGACTTAAAATCTTTTTCTAGGTCGAGGTAGAATAGAGTAGCTATGTTCCATAAATACTTATGATATTTCATAACAGTTTTATTTTTCTTTCTGTTTTGTATTGTTCAAAGAAAATCTTATATTCTAATATATACAGCTTATTTAACCAACGTCAAATTTTCAAGTGCATTTCATGTAAAATGACCCCTCTTCAAAAAATTCTCTACAATTCATTTCTGGTCCGATTTTCATAATTTTAATTCTTTAAAAAAAGAGCTTGATAAACAGCTTTTTTTCAAATGATTGTTATCGCGATTGGTATTTTATTTTCCTTCCTCCTTTTTTGTTATAGATACAATGTAAATTTTTACTTTGAAATTTTGTGCTCGTCTTTAAATCATAACAACAGAAAAACTTCTAGGTTTGGGTACCCATAAACCGGTTTAACCCTACCGCTGGCTTTTGCTACTGCCGGTACCAAGTCCGGCTGTCCCGAGTTCCTATCGTTGTTTATGTTTGTCTTTTGTATTTTTATTGTGGGTTTTTTTCTTGTGCAGTTCCTATTTACTTTCTGGCATGTGGCTATGTTTTTTCGGCCATTGTAGGTGTTTCCTGTTATCTTTTTTATTCCATTCTAAGCATGAAATATTTTGCAAATAATAGATGAAAAAAATTGATTAGCTCTGTTTAAGAGTGATAAAAATTGAAAATCGAACCAGAAATAAATTCTAGAGAATTTTTTTGAAGAGGGGTCATTTTACATGAAATGCACAGGTAATTTTGATGTTTTTTTATGATTTTGAGGTCAAAGGCATTTCAAAATAAACTGGTTTTGTTGCTGCACCAAACCTCCCCTTCCATTCCAATGTGTCAAGTAGCAACGCAAAAGCAAATATCGTTTGAAAGGTAGTAGACAACGAAAAGAAATACCAGCACTTAGCACAAAATTAGCTTGAATCCATGGTCAGACCGAATCTGCAATGAACGGTTATCTATTAAACAACTTTTTTTTAAGATTCTGTGATCCGGATTTTTTTTTTAATTGTAGCCCTCGCCCTCGACTTATGGCGTTATCTCTGGGGTAACGATTCTATTGTGAAACATGCACTCCGTATGCAGGTGAGCTAAGAATATTATTTTTTTATTTTGAAAATTTCGAAATTACAGTTGCTCCTTATGTCGTACATTTGGTGAAATGCCGTATCACATATATTACCTGTAAAATAAGTGAGTACCAATCTAAAACGAATAATCGTGCCTCTTTTGCATAGTATAGAAAACAAATGTTTTATTTTTGTTTTTGATAATTTTCAGGATTTTGCACGATTTTTACAGAAAATATCTGTGACACGTCATGAGGTCTGCTTTTTCTCTTCAATTTGACATCCTTGTCCGTATTTTAGCCGGGTAGCCTCCTATTACACGACCGTCAACCGAAACGTTGGGCACTCAACATTTTCTCCCTTTCCTCATCTTTACCCTTTTTTTTAACATGTACATTTTTTTCTGTTTTGTTTTTTACTTTGATGGTATAAAAGTATCCATGCGCCAAAATAAGTTCATCCTTTAAAAAAAGAAACCCTTGAAATGTCGATGGTTGAAAAATTTGGTTAGCAAACTCTCTTAAAATGGTAACTTAAAGATGAGGAACAACATGAAAGCATGTTCCGTTCCTTTAATTTACCATGCATTTGTAGAAACTTTGTCTCATGTGCATTAAGTCCATATCGCTTCATTGCATTTACATGGAAATATGTATGAATTGATGATGGAATCTCTGCCATTTAGCAAAAATTACTATTGGTCAGCTCAATTGCATCAAAAAATTGCAGAACTACGACTATGGCAAAACAGTAGTAAAATATTTTCGTCAATTAATAAACTCGTGTTTTATTCAAGGCATTACTATTATTGGCATTAATCATTATGTGAATTATGACAAAATGTAAATACTCAAGTATCAATACATATGACTGTTTTGTATTGATCTGCACTGAAAATATATTAGTTATCGGTATATGACAACAATGAAAGTGTCTATCATGTATTTATAGGGATTTTGTCCCATGTGCATTTTCTCTATATCACTTTATTTGTTAATGGCTATCTGAAAACATTAAATTTTGTTATTATGCAACAGTTTCTCATGATTGTGACATTTGAATAGTTACATTTTCACTGTGTCCAGCAAATTTAAATCTGTTTTTTTGTTATTTTATACATATCAACTTTTTTTATTAGCTGAATTAGATTATTTTATGATGGCTGAGTATTTTCACTATCAATAATTCTTGATTTCTGTGTAACTGGAGTTGCCTTCGGAGTATGTTTTGTTGAAGATGATTTGGTTTGTTCATCTTTCTTCAGTTTGTGCAAACACATTTCTCTGACCCTTTTACTACAGCAAAATGATAAAAATATAAAAAGTCCTTGGGATGCATTTAAAATATATAANTGAAATGTCAGTGTCACAAATGAAAACTGACATTTTCAGCTAGATTCACGTCTTCCCAAATTTGACATTAACGGTTTTGACTTTACCCTAGATTGACCCACTGACAGTGTGACGGGTGCTGTATACAGAGCATGACATGCTTACACTTCCGAAGCACCTGATTTTACTCTGTTTTTTGAGAGTTTACACTGTTAGTGCTTTAGTTTTTGTGTTGTATATGTAGTGGTTGTGTGTTTTGTGGTCATGTGAAGTCTTTGGTCTTCCGTCTTCTGGTATTCTTGCTTTTGCCTTGTCTCTGGACTTTGATTTATGTAATCTTGTGCTTTGTTCCTTCGGTATTCTATTGCCGTTGTTTTCAAATACATTACTGAACTTGCCACTTGTATGCAATTTCGACAGATTTTGACATTTTGTAGGTTTTTGTTTAAAACATTGAATAGGACCTCCAGAACCAAAATAAACTAATTGCCATTTGGAAGGGTAAATCTTTATACGTTTGCAGAAAAATAATGGTCTTGGTTCTCTTTGTCCTTTGAGTAGTAAAATCTTCTCAAACACTGTGAAATAGCTGAAATTGACACAAAAGGCTACTTGCAGTCATGAAGTAAGAAAACATACAAGTGTTGCATACATTAATTTTATTTCTAATAAGTACCAGAGACCACCTTAACGATTTTCGACAACATTTCATACTCTGAAAATGACCCAACACAGGAAAAAAAATCTCTCCTAATGTAACAACAGTGGAAGTGCATTACAAGAGAACCTCAGGCACTCAGTCCAAATCGTGATTTCTTGTATCAGATGCACTTTGCGAGTCCGAGATGATTGAATTGAATTGAATTATAACCAGGGTTTGCATCAATATTTCAAACGATTTTGATAAATCTGGTATCATTTAATGGAGACTTTTCAAACTACAGTCGGTAGTTAAAATTTAAATGAATTTCTTTCATTTCTAAGAAAAATGGAAACTTCCGCGTAAACTTTTTAACTAGACTTTAACTGCTTTTCGGCCATTTATTCTCCCGAATCGAAACACAAGCCGAGCATTCCATCATTCCATGATTGTCCGAAAAAAGGGGGGTTCCAACCCCCAGGAACCACCCCCTTGGATCCGCCAATGCATTCCAGTATCCGTGCCTTGAAGAAAAGGCTTTATTCTATGTTTCTTATGGACTTGGAATATGGTCTTATACAGTAAATATCATACTATTTGTAAGGGGGGGGACGGAGTGAAAGGATGCCGAGAGAAAGGAGAAAAGGGGCGGGAGAAAGGAGAAAACTGGCAAGAGAAAGGAAAGAGGGGCTGGAGAGAGGAGAAAGGGGTGGGATAAAGGAGAAAGATAATATATTTAAATGTCTGTCCCTGATACAACCTAGTAAGGGGACAACCATTTGATTTTCAGTGGGGAGGACTGGGGCGATTTTATAATTAGAAAAAAAAAAGTTTCCGGAAAAGGCGTACGCCTTTCACCGGCGGCGGACACCCATTGCACTTGTTTCACAAAATTTTGGATGCACTCTCAATAACGGCTTACGCAGCCCTCGCCTATCTCAGGACTCAGGCGCAGGCGGCGCATTTTCATTTCAAGATGGCGGACAGAGTGTAACTGAGTAAAAATAAAGGTTACAAATATTGAAAAACAACCATAGAGCAAAAAATCTCGTTTATATGTGCAATTTATCTTTATACTTCGAAGATGCTGAAGAGATTGTTAATCCAAAATTTGCAAGGGCGTTTGCCACCCGCAAAAGGCGTACTAAACAAGTAGGACCAATCTTGGCAGAGTAATGCATCTTGAGATTATCAATAAAATATCAATGACATTGCATATTTTATGGCTTTTAATCTCTTAAAAACAAACACTGATATCATTGATATCATTTACTGCTGTTGAAATTGCCTCACCTCCCGCGGCACCACAGTTTTCACCGAGATAAATGCAAAGATAAATGTAATGTCTTAACAATCAGCAAAAAACCAAACCCTATCAAGTTCGACTATCAACTACATGGGCATACTCTTAAATCAGTGGATAATGCTAAATATCTTGGCTGTCTCATAACAACATCTGACCTTCGCTAGACGAACCACATCAACAACATCTGTGGGAAAGCCAACAAGACTCTTAGTTTCCTATGAGAAACCCAAACATTAGATCAACTACCACTAAACAAAATGCATACAACTCACTAGTTAGACCTATAGTTATCCCCCCGCTTAGCGAAAGCGGGGGGATTATGTAATGCAGTCCGTCCCTATAAGCGTACGTGCGTTTGTAATGCTCCCCGATAGCTCTGGAACTATAAGAGATACAAATTTGAAACTCGGCACCATACTAGAGTATGATCAGAAGTAGCGCACTGTGGATTCGGAATTTAGGTCAAACGCCCTAGGGGCAAATTATGGGCGAAAACGAATTTTCGCGATATCCAATAATTGAAGAAATTTCCAAGGCCATTTGGGCTAGAAAGTTGAAACTCTGGAATGGACTTACATATTATCATGATTATGTAACAACTTCACAGAGGGTGTCGGAACTTTGGTATAACCCCTCAGGGCATGACCTCTAGGGGGTCAAAAAAACAAAAAATCGATTCCGCTGGAACTCCTCTGACACCTTAAATCGCAGAAACCTTGTAATAAGGGTATAAGTAACACTATAAAAGTTGTCTGTGCCGAAGGTTTCGGAATTTTGAAATTTGCCCTCAGGGCGGAAAAATGTATTTCGAGATATCCAGTAATAAGCAAAATCTTCTGAAGTATTCATGTTTGGAAGCTGAAACTTTGTATGCAAGTTCGATTATATGCATCTCATTTACTGATGATAGCCGACTTTTGGTATGACCCCTGGGGCATGCCCTTAAGGGGCCATAAAATGTTAAACAATTAGTACTCGTCAGAACGACTGGAACTCTTATGTATAATTCGATTATGTGGTTTATATTTTCATGAGGAATTATTGGAATTGCTCTTTGAATACGTCCCAAGCTTTTGGAATCTAGACTCTGGTGCCAAATTTGGTAAATTTCCTGAAAATGTCAAAGACTAATAATTTTTGAAATTTCAACATGAAGTTTTATAATTAAGCAATTTTTTAATGTCATCAGCTAGTATAAACACTAGGATTTCAAAAATATGATTCTAATTTTTGTTACATGTCTGTATTGTGTATGGTCGTGAGTTTTAGTGTGAATGGAGATTGCGTATTTTTGTGGTTGTTAGTTGTTTCCCCTTCCCGCGTTTTGTATGTTTGTCACGTGATTTCTTTGTATGAATAAATGTTTGAAAATGGCTGCGGACATCTTTTTGTGCTGAGCCCAAATATCTAAATTTAAGATGATGGAGTGTGTCCCCAACTCCATTACATGGTGGAGAATCCCGAAGTCGATCCAACGTTGCAGGTTTGGTGCCTTTTGAAGCCTACCTGATTGGAAATGTTTGAGTAATTTAACTATGAAATTTTACCATCCGGTCGCCACGTGATAATTTCTGCTTTCGATTTTACCGATGCAATTTATGGCATTACATTATGCTGGATTTTGATTACCGTGGGAACTTTTTCACTTTGGAATTATTGATAGTAACTTTCGGACTTTGAGTATCAGACCATGTCTCGTCCACCTGTGTTTCCTGTGTAACCTGTTGACTCTGCGTGTGTGAATGTCGTACGTGCATGTATCGTTATGTACACTGTCGCTGTTTACCGAGGATATTGATTTTTAATTAGCCAAGTTTTGACAGTTTTCCTTTGATGTTAAATAAACTGAAAGTTCCAGATATGATTTAAATTTCGTTAACATTTTGGATTTAACATTTGATTTTTATAAAACTTCAAGATTGGTGATGCTTTTATGAATTAACATGTGACTTAAATGCACGCTTAAATGTATCAAGTTTATGTGATTACATCATTGTTTTGTCTGATGTCTCATCTCGTCCATATGACTTTGTGTATTTGTCTGGTGATAACAGTATCGCTGACCCGTAATTAATTATAACCTGCTTTGAACTACAATTTCGTTGATCAATTGCATTGGCAGTCCAGTGACGAAGATTTATTTGCGACTTTAGTACCGGGATTTTGGATTAGGATTATTTGACATTTTATAATGGAATGTTCCAGTTTATCAATTTGGACTTTAATATTTTTCCGTCTACTCAGAACTTTTATTTCTGATGCGTTCGAGTTTGTCATTTAGCGGTGTGATATGTATCATAAACAAAACCTTTGTGGAACTTGTTTTTCTGACATTTTTCATAAGATTCACTTTTTGTTTTTTTTATTGTGAGAGTGTTGTGTGAATGATGGATAAGATAGAGAGGGAGAAACAGTAGATATTTTGTTTTCATAATGTGTTCTCGTGTAATATTGTTGTTAAAATGATTTTTACAAAAATTTAAGGGTTTTATAGGTCCCTGATGGTCTTATCAATTGTATTCAGCTTTCATAATGGCAGTGTGTTTTAGTTACTAGTTGGAAATGCCATCAGTTTTGAGTGGGTATCACTGCATGAGAGTGGAAATGCAGCGTTGATACGGTTGTGTATAAGATGGTTACTAGTCAGTTGAGTGATCGGTGATTGATTTTCTTGTGGATTGAGAAAATTTTCTGTCTATTTGAATACTTTATTATGTCAATTTTGAGTATAAAATTTTGAAAAGTTTTAATTGTATTTTGGTTCTACAAAAACCAACGACCATTTATAAAAATTTGTAAAATTTTTGTTTTCTGGGGCGGGATGTTACATGTCTGTATTGTGTATGGTCGTGAGTTTTAGTGTGAATGGAGATTGCGTATTTTTGTGGTTGTTAGTTGTTTCCCCTTCCTGCTTTTTGTATGTTTGTCACGTGATTTCTTTGTCTGAATAAATGTTTGAAAATGGCAGCGGACGTCTTTTTGTGCTGAGCCCAAATATCTAAATCAAAGATGATGGAGTGTGTCCCCAACTCCATTACATTTTGGTAAAATTCCTGAAACCCTCAAAGACCAATTATTTTTGGGAATTTTACCTAGCAACCATATTTTTTTTTATGCCTTTTAAATTTAATAATCATTTTCAATGGTCAGATTGCAAAAAACTTTGATTCTAATTTTGGTAAAGTTCCTGAAACTCTCAAAGACCCATTATTTTCTGAATTCTACCTAGCAACCATATCTTTTTCAATTATTTAGAGTTATAAGGATGAATTTCAACTGTCAGGTTGCAAGAATCTTTGATTCTTATTTTGGTAAATTTCCTGCAACTCTCAAAGACCAATTACTTTTTGGAATTTTACCTAGCAACCATATCTTTTTTTATCCCTTATAATTTCAATGATGATTTTCCATAGTCAGATTGCAAAAATCTTTGATTCTAATTTTGGTAAATTTCCTGAAACTCCTGACCTACTGTTTTTTGGAATTCTACCTAGCAACCATATCTTTTTCAATTCCTTACAGTAGTGAAGATCATTTTCAATAATCAGAGTGCAAAAGACTGATTCTCATTTTGGTAATTTTCCTGAAACTCTCAAAGACTCATTATTTTTTGGAATTCTACCTAGCAACCATATCTATTTCAATTCCTTGCAGTAAAAATGATGATTTTCAACAGCCAGGTTGCAAAAATCTTTGATTCTAATTTTGATAAAGTTCCTGAAACTCTCAAAGACCCATTATTTTTTGGAATTCTACCTAGCAACCATGTCTTTTTGGTGTTGTACAGTTAGGATGATTAATTAAGTTTCAAAAACACTTGTCTTTTCTTACAAGGGGAGGGGGTCCAAAAAGGGGGAGCGGGGGGATCGCAGTCTTTGATTGGCTGTTTTTCATTGAGTATGCATCACCAGTATGGGATCCATATACCCAAGAGGATATTAACACCATAGAGATCGTCCAACGAACAGGAGCCAGATATGTCTGTAACAAGCATGGCAATAGATCAAGCGTAAATGATATGCTAGAACATCTAAAATGGAAGAGCCTGGAACAACGTAGAAAAGAATCTAGATTAGTCATGCTGTACAAAATCAATAACAATGAGGTAGTTATCTCAACAGAAAACAGACTAATACCACCGAGGAACATGGGAACATGCACCAACTATCGTTCCAAATACCAAATACCAACTGTGACTACCGGAAATTTTCCTTCTTTCCCAGAACCATCAGGTATTGGAACGCATTACGTCCAGATGTAGTATCAGCACCATCGATAACCACTTTCAAGTCGAGAGTGGCTACGCTGAAGGCAATTGTATAAGACATGTAAGATACAAACAAGCCTACATAGTTTTAATAGTATATACTGCTGTCTTTATATGACAGTATTTTAAAATTTTGCGCTCGCACTAAACATCACAGTACAATCAAATAGTTGATGGTGGCCATTAAGAGGCAGAAGCAGAAAGGCAGAAGTATAGCCATAGCCGGTATTGCTGTCGCCATTTTGAATGATAGCTGGTTTACTTTTTGTAGAGTCAAAATACGGCGTACGCTGTTCGCCGTTTGCCTGTAGGTGCCAAACAAGTTGGACCATGGTGTCAGTGCACGTGAAAATCCAGCCTCTCAAGAAATCTTATTTTGATTCGAAGAATAAATTTCTTTTGTTGCAAATGTAAATAGGCAAAATCGCCAAAGCCTCCCCCCCCCCCTCTAACCTCGTACTGAATTGCACACAATGTGTGATATAAATCATCAGTTATGGACACAAGAGGTCTAATAACAAAATAATTGGGTGATCGAATTTACCCGAATGTCTGATCGAAATAAGATGAATTGAGATCGAAATAAGACGAATTGTGATCGAAATTGGCCGATTCCTTGCCTCGGGTTTTTTCCTCAATAACAGGCTTTCCGAAAGTTGAAAAATTCTGCCGGTCATTTGGTCCGACAAGCAAGAAAAATTGCTGGACCCAAAGTGAACTTGCCGGACCATTATGATGAAATCCGGAAAAAAATCATGTTTTCTCCGTTCCGGTTCTGATGTACAAAATTGGAAGTCAGCCATTCGCAATTTCGTAGTCAAAATTGGATAAAGCTTACATTCTAAAGCAAAAAATTAATAAAGAAAGCAAGCAATGTTATAGTTTAAAGACCAGTTGAAACATTTTCTATTCACATGCAGATAAACAGAGGCAACAACCAATAGCAAGATAAAATCTCTTGCCAGTCCTCTGGTCCGACACGGATAATAATTCGCCGGTCCAGACTCAAAAATGCCGGTCAGGACTGACGGACTGGCACATTTCAGAAAGCCTGCAATAACGGCTTATTTTTTGTACTTTAAACGAAAAATCAAGAGAGATTGGATAATATAAACAAACATCTAACTGACAAAACAAGCAGCATAGGGATCAGACGAATTACTTAGCGGATAAACGATTTTGAAAATGCACAAGTGATTTATGCCGAATTTATACCGAATTTCCCCTATTCATTAATTAAATTCTAAAGTAAATCAATCAATACCCACGCCTTATATTACCTTTAATTATCTGAGCTAAACTACCCACTTTACGGCGCAAAATAACACGGAGAGAACAGGTAATAGGAGCACAGAAACAACCCGGTACCCGTTTACATGACAAATATTGAAAAAAATGGAGAAAATATTATAAACAAGGGGAGCGGCCA
>MJUU01002704.1:31536-58674 GCA_002080025.1 Modiolus philippinarum | reverse complement strand
CCTTCACATTTTGGTGCTTTTGTTCTGGCTTATAGCCACAAGATTATGTATGATCATATGACTAGATTGAACCCGGAAAATAAAACAGAGCTAGACTTTTACTATACTGATACTGATAGTCTTCATGTGCCCGGTGAGCAAGCAAAACTAATACCTAATAATAATGGTAATAACTTAGGTGATTTAGCTAACGACTATAAGAAAAACGCCAAGATAATTAAGGCGGTTTATATTGCACCTAAGTTATACATGACTATAACGATAGATACAGACAATGTAATTAGTGTTAAGACAAAGGGAAAAGGGCTAAATAAAACTAAGTTAACTCAAGAAGATTTTAACAAGATGTTGAAGGGCGAAGAAGTAAAGAACACAAGAGAATTTAGCATGAAGAAAGTACATCTAAATAGGACATCTAAAGAACAAAGTATTGATCATTTTTAGTATTCTTCACCTCACAAACTTTGAGAGAAGTGCAAATAAAAACGAATACAAGGGAAGAATTTTCTTGGATAAGAATAAATCTGTCCCTATAGGAAGCTGCCGCATAAATTCATGACGTATGAGGTTTATGTGCTTTGTCTAGCAGACAGTAGACAGTCCACATAAATCCATGACAAATATACAATGTGTATACGTTAAAGGTTTATGTGCTTTGTCTAGCAGGCGGTAGACAGTCCACATAAATTCATGACGTATGAGGTTTATGTGCTTTGTCTAGCAGGCGGTAGACAGTCCACATAAATTCATGACGTATGAGGTTGATGTGCTTTGTCTAGCTGCCGCATAAATTCATGACGTATGAGGTTTATGTGCTTTGTCTAGCAGAGAGTAGACAGTCCACATAAATCCATGACAAATATACAATGTGTATACGTTAAAGGTTCATGTGCTTTGTCTAGCGGGCGGTAGACAGTCCACATAAATTCGTGACGTATGAGGTTTATCTGCTTTGTCTAGCAGGCGGTAGACAGTCCACATAAATTCGTGACGTATATACAATATATAATAAATCCATAATGTATACGGTAACTTTGTCATACAACAATAGACAAAGCAGAAAAATAATAAAGATTTATTAAATTCCTGAAAAAACACGCACAAATTCCTCCACAAGTTAACTCCGAGAAAAGTTTAATCCAGCATGGCGTGATTCTTCCGGGTTGCTGTTTTTATATCCTGATTTATAAAATCACTATTCGTATTATAACTATCCATTATTATTATTTTTTCCTCTGCCTGAAATAACATACCGTAGAAAAATTAGTCTATTATTCTGCTTAATAGTAAACACAAATACAAAAATATATGTCGTTGTTTATCTAACGATGTACGTTGTAAGAATGAATGGAAAACTACCAACAGCTTGATCTTGACGTCGTATTGATATATAGTCGTCAAAAATTACGATTTTTTGTTTGTCATCGGCACTGCCGTCAGATACTTCATCCTCGCAGTCGATGTCTTCAACTTTATCATTAGATAGTTGTAATAAATCTTCAAGAGACACACCTAGTTTTTCCGCTATTTCCTCAAATCTTCGAATTAGTTCCTTGTAGTAATGTTGTTCTAAGTTCTTTGCGTAAAGAATAATTTTGTCGTAATACAATAAGGGTTTAAATAAAAGGTGCATTAGCAAATTCGTCTTGCCCGACCCGGACGGGCCCACGATGAGTAAGCGGAAGTAATCACTCGGCATACTTTTTGCTCCTTGTATTGTTCTAAAATTATTCGTATTAGACTTTTCTGAAAAATATACGGGAATCGTTGTCATTTTTATAACTCGAATATTTATTAGATAAAAAATCCATGAGTGTATTTCAGGTAGGAGGGTGCATAACCGTTGTGGTAAGTAATAATGTTTGATTTTTATTATAAAAATCAGGTAAAAAAAAAATGCTCGCATATGATTTAACCAATCTAAAAAAAATAAAAACAAAGGTATATGGTTTTTACGAAATACTTGATATTCAAGGGGAAATCGTATATTTATATTATCCTTTTAGCAATATATTCGTTATAGAGAGAGTAACTGGTGATGAGTTATCAGACTTACTAGAAATATATAGGAATCAAAAGTATAGAACCAAAGTACGTCAGTGTTACGTATAACCCGTGTCATGTAACTTATGAGATGCTTAAACCGCAAGCAACGTAAAAAATGTGAGTGAACTAAGAATCTAGCCCGTTTTACCCGTCTCAACTGTAGTGAATAACAAATCTTACATGTTTGTTTATTCTCGTTAGTCCCGTAGATAGTAGTTAACTATGGGGGAAAATCTGCGGTTTTCAAAAAACGTTTTTTGAAAACCGCAGATTTTCCCCCATAGTTAACTACTGTCTTATAGATAGAAATATTTTTACCACGTTCCTTTTTCAATTTAAACCTTGCTCGGGACGTTTCATCCTCTAGGTGTTTTTCAATTTGAAAAATAGAAACTTTACATGTTGTTGAATTTGTCCATGTAAATTGTGAATTTACTTTGTTTAAAAATTGACAGAAATTCATCTAATTTATAAAAATAAAAATTAGCATGTTGTTGCGTTTATATAAATCCATTACAGCTTCTATCAAAGAAAATTATCAGAGGTATAAGGTCCAGTCCTCAGAAGTTTATGCATCAGAAATCGGAAATCATTAGAATCAATTACAGTTTCTACCACAGGAAGTCATCTGGGGTATTAAATCAAGTCCACATAAATTAATGCATCAGAACCTTTGAAATTAATACGAATCCATTACAGCTTCAATCACAGGAAGTCATCGGGGTATTAGGTCTAGTCCTCAGAAATTAATGCATCAGAACCTCGGATCTTTATACGAATCAATTACAGCTTCTATCATAGGAAGTCATCGGGATTACTAGATCAATGCCTAAGAAGTTATTGCATCAGAACCTCGGAAGTTAATAGATTAGTATCAGTTTACGGGACTCTTTAATTTAACGAGGCAAAACTGCATACTTTTTGATAAAATGGCGAATAAAGAATGCATTGTCTCAACAAATAAGGGGGTATGTAGTAAATGTATATAGGACAAAATACCCCTATAAACACATGGCAATATTAAGCAAATGGAACAACTCTTTTATTGCCGTTCTTCATCTTGGAGATTTTTTCCATCTTGATATAATCCGACTATGACAATAAATATATTTCAAAGTGATTGCCCTTACAATTCATGGAACATCTTTTTAGGCTTAGGGCTAAATGTCATCCTAAGTAAATTCACCTTTCGTAGAGGTCTTATAAAAGCTCGTAATCTGGTATATAATACCATTATCCTAAGGTAGTTTTCTGCTCACATCGAGTTTATATGAAAATACATTGGGGTGCAGACATAACCTCTCATAAAGTTAATTTGGAGCAGTCATAAAAGCTCCTCTAAGTTAAATTAGAACAGGTATCAAGTCTGCACTAGAACAACTCTAAGTCTGCTCTAGAATCCTGACCGCCCTGATCTGTCTTGGTCATAGCGAGAGTCCTGAGCCATGACTGCTCTGACCTGTTCTACCCATGACCGTTCTACCTAAGTCTGTTCTGGCCATGACCGTTCTAGTAAAGTCTGTTCTAGCAATGACTGCTCTCAGCTGACCTGTTTTAGCAATGACCGCTCTCATGCCCGCTCTTTCACAGCCCTGACAACTATTCATAACGTCCCTAATAGACACGTGTTTAATAAATAAAAATTTGGTTAAAGTATAAAAACAAAATTAAATTTAAAAAAAATAAAGATATAATTATGAAGTAAATTATTCGGATATAAAATTGCATTTTGCCGGCAAGTGCTCTTATTCGCGGATAAATGTTTACCCGTGTTTATCCAGGTAAATTTAAAAATGTAAGAGTTACATTGTATTCCTCTTTTCGAGACATACCCCAAAACTAAATCGCAATAGTTTTCCGTAAATTTATTTTTTTAAAACAAATAAATCGTGAATTAAATTATAGGAAAAATGTCAATAATTATTAGATTACGTTAACAGAAACAAATAATTATTCAAAACATCGTAATATAAGAGAGTTATAAATGTTTTTTTTTTTATTTAAACGGTTTCGGGCTCGAGAAACAGGAAATTCTGACACATCCCGTTTAAATTCTAGGACCAAAACGGCCGACACAAGAGCAGATTTAGCAAAAACAGTTATAACCAGAACAGACTTGGCAAGAACAGTCATGGCCAGAGCAGACTTAGATAGAACGGTCATGGCCAGAACAGACTTCGGCAGAACGGTCATGGCTAGAACAGATTAGGTAGAACGGTCATGACTAGAACAGACATGATTCTAGGACCAGAGCAGACAGGATTATAGGACTGCTATAAGTCTGCTCCAAGTTAACTTCAAGTTAACTTTGAACTGTTCTCGTGACAGTTCTCCAAGTTAACTTGGACGAGAGGTTATGTCTGCACCCCACTGCACTTCCCTCTGTACCTTTTATTCATTGCATCTAGTACTTAGCTTGCAGTATTGTTCGGTATGCATGTTTTTTTTCAATTATTTTTATTTATTTATTTTATTTGTTTTTTTAAGTTCCATCATTGCCTATTGCTCAATAGCTATCCTTCTCTCATACGATTCAAAATCTAGCAAAGTGTGATGTGATTCTACTAGAATATAGGGTAAAGTTACTGAATGTGTTGTGATGTTTACTGGTGAATTTTGAAGCATTTAGACAGGTAAATACTAAATTCTGCCCTTTTCTGGATCTAAGTATTATAAGTAATAAAAACTAAAGTTTATGATAAAAGGAATGATTTTGATTTTACTATTACTAATTTCCCCTTTCTTGACGGCGACGTTCACTAGCTCCATCCTACGTGGTGTATATATTTCAGCTTGTACGATTCGCTCGCATATGGTTTTAATGAGCGTAACTTTACTCTCACATCCAAACTTTTACAACAAGGTTACAGATTTCATAAATCATTAACTACTTGTAAGAAGTTTTACAGAAGATATGAACATTTAATATCTAGATATGACGTGACTCACAAACAGCTAATTTCAAAGGGCATTTCTCATCCTCGATTTTGTGGAAATGTTGTAAAAAATGTCAAAAACTGATAAATAATCCAGAAAAACTGGGACGTAACTTACCTTCTATACGTAATAGTGGATATCGATGAGATATTCTAAACAAATCCGTTAAATTGGTTTTGGATTCCAGTTACCTGGAGACTTTACATATATATACTGGCCTCTCACTGATACTGCCGATGTCTACTGAAATACATGACGACTCTTTACCAAACCCTTCGGGAAGTTTTGAGTTTGATTTTTTTCCGTGGTGTGACAGTGTTTTACCAGCAGACTAGATTCCTTGAGCTAGCCGACAGTTTAGTGGCGAGCACTCTTTGACCCTTCTTTCAAAATTACGTTTTGTCATATGCTTTTTCTTTTCCAAGATAGTGGTCATTGAGTAAGTAGTTCAACCCTGTATTGGGTTTTATTCCCATGTTTATGATACTATAGGGAAACGGGATAGAGAAAGGGGAGGTTTGGGTACCCATAAACTGGTTTAATACTACCACTGGCTTTTGCTAGTGCCGGTACCAAGTCCCGCTATCCCGAGTTCCTTTGTCTCGTGTTTTCATTATTGTTTTTATGGTGTAAGTTGCTTGTAAATTGTGGCATGTGATTGTGGTTCCTGGCCATTGTAGGTGTTTACTGTTATCCTGTTTTTGTAAGTGTTGCAAAATAAGATAAAATAAGATAAATGTTTTAATTTTCATGTCATTTCAGACGATTTCTTAAAATGAAGTTAAACATTATGTTGCTGTTCACGATACAGCTGTTAAATATCATAAAGGCTCAAAGTAAGTATTACGTAAACAACTATACATTATTTTTTAAACCAGGGTCTCTTCAATGAACGGGTCCTAAGATAAAATATATCTTATGATGGTCGTAAGACACAATTTGCCCTAAGATATATCAAAAAATGGTCCTAAGTATTGACTTAGAAAACAAATTGGACTTTAGACCATTCTAAGATATATCCTAGCTTAGACTGATCTGAGGAGACTTTCATTCAACAGTTTCTGCCTTATTTTTAGTCTTTCTTAGTTTTAAGTGAAGTATTAAGTGCATAGTTGCATTGTTTTATGGATCTTCGATACGATTTATTTCAGACTCATTTTGTAATTAAGTCTGACATCATTGTTAAAACCGAAAAAAATATTTAAACATTAATATTGAAATTAGGATAAAAAAATTACCGAACAGAGCCGAATTCCATGAGACAAAGATGGATATCACTTGGAAAAAAATGACGATCGCAATGCTCCTTACTTGTTACATGTGGGTTAAAACAGTTTTATTGCGCGTAAAATCTTCTCTTCCATTGCGGCAGTGTCAGGTAGCAACTCAACATCAGTTGCTATTGAAATGTCATGGACGGTTAAAAGAAATTATCCTCTTATAACTAAGTAAAAAAGAATCTTGAATCAGAGTTCAGACCGAAACTTCAATTTTTTTTCACAAGGAATTGATATCTATTAACGACTTTTTTTGATGATCGTATGAGACGGAATTTTTGACGCCTAGATTCGGTGCTGTCCCGAAAACCGACTTGATTGAACTTGCAATATCTAAATTTTACAATTTTGTTTTTAAACTAAGGAGTATCTCTTCATGCATAGTTCTGTCCTTAGCTGAATTTTGGCTTTTCTGTTTAGATCCGTTTGGTGATTTGTTCTCTATCAGCTTTTACATGTTTTTCGGATAATTGACTTCCAAATGTTTTGGTTTTATCCGCACTAATGAGACATAAAGTGTCGAAATGCGCATATGCAAAAAATAAATTAACAGTAACTTCGGTGTTTTGTTATTTATAAGGAGGTCACGGAGATATTTATGTCCAATGAAAAAGTCCGCATAATTTGTGCTAGTCTTCGCTTAACGAATTTGTTGTGAAATATACACTCTGTAAGAAGGGGATGCCGTGATATTAATGTCAATGTTGTGAAATTAAAATCGTCCCTTTTGTCGAAATTGTAGTACCAAGATGACCAATTTCGTCAAGTCCAAAAAAGATGTGGATCTAGTGGTTTCTGTCGTTTCCTTTATCTCTAGTTCAGGTGGATATATTAATGGGATCCATTTAGCAAAAGATGAATTATTGAGGAAAAAAACATCATCAATATATCTATAAGTGAAATGGAAGGATCTAGCATCTTTTATTTATAATCTTTAACGAGTCGTGAAGAAATTATATAAAAAACAAGCTTTCGAGTGTCAATTGGTATGGCAACGTGCTGTTGATAAATAGCACCTAAAAATGTGACAAATATATTATCAATTAGAAAATCAAGCATACTGCACACCTATTTCATTGCAGCATACTTTTTCCTTTTAATAAGTTTTTGAAAAAAATATGGGTTTATTGTGTGGAAAAAAATGTGGATTAACTGGAATTAACAATAAAAGCGTTGTTCCATTGCTTGTATTTCCCACGTATTTGTGGAGATTTTGTCTCTTTAGCTTTACTCCATATCCCTTCATTGCTTATTACAATCAAATGCAAGAATTTTTTTTTTCGAATCGCAAAAGCCTTTGATTCCCGATTTATGTTTATCATGAAAAGGTGTGGTATACAGTGTGAAAAACATCAAATCTTTTAGGAGAATGTATTTGAATAAATAAACGAGATTTAAGATTTTCCAATTCATCCTTCGATTTTTTAAATATCCTTATATGATCTATGTCACTTCGTGAATGAATAGTTTCAAAGTATGCTTGATGCCTGCCTTTGACTGTAGAAAAATCTCGGTTAGTTCAATAGACATTTCAGTAGTTGAGCAAAATGTTTTACAAAAGTGTCCATTTCCACTATAGTCGGTTCAGCTTATTCAAGTGTGACCAATTAAAACTTAAAATTTCAACAAAGCTACTGACTAGAAGTAAATTAGGAACATTGTCTTCCTTTCTTTTTAGCTCACATCGCTATAACCAGGTTGATCTTTACCATCAGTCTTACTCCCGCGGTCAAACAACATGGCCTCCGTTCCTAAAAATAAAAAAAGAGGTAAAATAACTCAAAAATCGTTGTAGATATATATAAAAAAAAATGAAACAAATAAATACAATAAACATGACAAGATCTATATACCCTGCAGTTTTGAAGAAAATCTGAAGATCCATTTTAGAATTAATGCCATCTTCCGTAATATTTTCTTAATTTCTGAAACTGTATTTTTTTTTTTTTTTTTTTTTTTTTTTTTTTTAGGTAAAAACTANGATAGTACTTAAGAATAAATCGCAAAATGTTTAACATATCATGATCTAACCACGTGACAATTTTGAAGAAAATTATAACTACCAATATAGGAGTAATTGCCCTGTATTGGTTAATTTTTCATAATTTTATACTTTTTATATTTTATAAAAAATATTTTAGGATTAAGGTCAAGTCGTAATTGCAAAAATGTTCAACATGTCAAGGACTACGTTTCATTGAAACAAGTTTAAGATGTCAAACCTCATCCATGACGATCGCTAGTTGGGAGCTTCGTTTAACATTTGAGCTATGAAAAACATTTTCTAAGATCTCATACTTAAAAAAACTGCTATGCAAATTTGAATCAACCTTGGTCACAATAGTCTTAAGTTAACCCCTTTGAATATTGTGTCTAGCAAATCTGCATCACATTAAGATTGCTGCCAGCAGGGTACAAAGTTTAAAATGGCGCCTGTTAGAAACGTT
This sequence comes from Modiolus philippinarum, assembly GCA_002080025.1. Lineage (NCBI taxonomy): Eukaryota > Metazoa > Mollusca > Bivalvia > Mytilida > Modiolidae > Modiolus > Modiolus philippinarum. Next base: position 49,967 of record MJUU01002704.1, on the reverse strand, counting down.
CAAAGATCTTTTCCTCTAACGCTAACAAGCTAATTGGATTAGAAATTGGTCACAAAAGTCCCTATGTGGTCCCTTATAAAATATTCCTAGCAAGATTGCAATTAATCAAAGATGGCTGCCAACGCATCACTAAGTTTAATATTGTATCCTATGGGAAAACACTTTCAAAGATTTTGTCGTCTGAAACTATTAGGCCAATCGGAACAAAACTTGGTCGCAGAAGTCCTTAGTTTGCTTCCTTTGATTCATGTTTCCGGCAAGTCCGTCGGGAAATAGATATATCATTTGATTTATTGACTTGTATTCAGAGTGGCCCAAGGCTTTTGGTGTTCCTACTAAAAATACCGACAATGTTGCTCATTTGTTAATTGAAGAGCCTACCCCCAGGTACTCATTAATGCAACTTTTAACCTCGGACAATGAAGAGAGAATTGGCAATGGAGGAGGTGTGTAAAGAATGAAGATATTTAATGTATTAAAACATTTTTTTACCATCCTCAATGTAATTCAAAAATCAATCACAGGACCTTACACGATTTTTGTCCAAACTTATTGAAGACCATGCTAATACTTTGGATCTTTATCTAAATCAAATTTTGGCAGCTATTAGGTTCAACATTAAGAAATCTACAAATATTTCACCCTAATACCTTCCATATGCCGGCAGCAGGGGTCATAGTTTAACATTTTACACAATGGGGAAACATTCAAAGATCTTCTCTTGTGACACAACAAAGCCTAATGCATCAAAACATGATCACAAGTCCTTGGGTGGTCCCATTTAAAATAAGTCTGGCAAGACCGCATTTTATCCAAGATTGCCGCTAGCAGGAAACTTAGTTTGATATTGTACCCTCCAATGATCTATTCCTGTAAAAGAACAAGACCAATCGAAACCAAACTTGGTAACAATAGTCATTTGTTGCCTACTTTCAAAATTTGTGGCTGGTAAGTCCGTATCAAAATCCGATATGGCTGCCAACGCTGAACATGGTTTAAAATTGGACCCTATTGCCAAATTGAGAAATAATTCTAAAAAACAAAGCAAAATGGATCCAAAATTGGTAAACTTATTCCTGGGATAGTCCAGTGTAGAAAAAAAAGGTTTCTGTCAAGTCTGCACCTCATCGAAAAAGGTCAACTGTGGGCCTGGTGAAAAACACAATCTAATAGCATTTTCTCTAAAACTACTAGGTGAATTGAAACCAAACTTGTTCATGATATTCCTAAGTTGGTCCCATCAAAAAACGTGACTTTTGAGTCTTCAGTGTTTAAAAGATGGTTTCAACTTTGAAGCAAATAACAACAAAGTATATTCACTTACTTTATTATTCATATTATTTAGACAGTCTCTCTCAGCCATGGTACAAGTGGACAATACAGGCTCATGAGAGCCTCTTTTTTTATCAAACTGGCGTTAGACGAAGTGAGCTTTATGAAACTAGTCAAGAAAAGAAACAATTCCGGTTAACTGTGTCAATAGTAAAAGTTTCTATTTTAGCTTATTGCCAAAATTATCATTTGTTCATTTGGATGTCAAAACCAATTTATAAATGGATATGATGACAACCTCGAATTGTGAGAGACCATTTTCGCTTAATGTTACTATAATTTCATTTCATGCATATTCATTTGAATTCAGTCAATTTGAAATGTGAACACCGATCATATGGCATATCAATGTAAAGTTTCAATTCCCATGAAGCACATTTGACCACATGTTCACGTGGCGGATCATTTTGTAAAAATAGAATCCCCATGTACATGGTGTGCTTTCCTGTAAATAAATTGTCTTTTTTATATTTCGGTTAAAATGTAATTATAAGAATTGAATGCATTATTTTGAAGTTTAATAGGGATTATGAAAATGTTGACGGGGCGCACATTTTCAACATGAAGCGCTAACACGCTTCATTAAAAATGTGCTTCGGTCAACACTTTCATATCCAAATGAAACTTAAAAATAATGCATTCAGTTCTTAAGTCCACTCCAACGTTCTAATGTATAAATTTTATAAAGGAATTATTGGTGGTTTTTTTTAAGAAAAATATAAGTAACATATTATGATCTTTATTGTATATTAATGAAGATGGACGTTTGAAATCTAAGCTATAAGAAAAGCGTAATGATTTTGGCCTAAGTTTACTGTAGGGGACCTTGTCCTAGATAGGCTAACCATATCCCTAACCTAACCTAAACCACAGGACTAACTCTAGCCCTATTTCTAACTGTAACCCTAACCTATAACCTTAACCCTAACCAAAGCTTCCTTTAATAAATGTAAATACAAAAAAAATCACCACCCTAAAGTAGTGGGTCCCCTAAAATAAATGAAGGCCATGATTTTAATTTCCCAATTGTGAACTTTCCCTTTCTTAGCAGCAATATACCTACATGTCCAGCCTATGGTGTGTACATTACGAAGTTGATTCGTTACTGTCGAGCGTGTAGTTTGTACAGTGATTTTTTTAACAGAACAAAAACAATGTCCAAAAAGCTGCTTAGTCAGGGATTTGTTCAACCTATGTTAATTTCACCCTTCAAGAAATTCTATGGCCGTCACCATAACATCATTGAAAGATATGACATGTCACATCATTGAAAGATATGACATGTCAGTATCCCAAATGAAAGTGGACATTTTCAGCTAGATTCACGTCTTCCCGGATTTGACTTTCGACTTTGACATTTCCCCGGATTGAATCACTCACAATGTGACGGTTGCTGTTAACAGAGCAGGACATGCTGTGATATGGTGTACTTGTACATGAGATAATATCTCATGTGTACACTTTGATATGGTGTACTTGTACATGAGATAATATCTCATGTGTACACTTTGTTCATTTACTATTATCTAAATTTATGTAAATTCTAAAACCGAAGGATTAACTCCCTCCATCGTAGCTTTGTCCTTAGCTATATTTGATATTACTGATTATTCGGATTTCGTTTGGTTTTATGCACTTTAAACATTTTTCAAAATTATGGATTTCCTTTGTTTGGATTCTAGTGCTGCTGATGAGGAATTAATTTCCGAAATGGCCATACAGCTCATTAAATTATTGCAGTTTGAGTTATCATATGTGTTATTGTCTCATGTTCATTTACTCCATATCCTTTCGTAAAATATGCTTACCCTTCCAGAGCACCTGATGTCACTCACAGTTTGTTTTGAATGTTGTAATTTCTGTTTCTGTGCTTTGAATCTGTCTAACGTCATTATTTTTTGTGTCTAACTTCATTGTTTTTTGTGTCTAACGTCATTGTTTTCTGTGTTCTCGTTTTGACCGTGTCGTTGGACTTCGATTTTTGTAGATTTCACTCCTTTGTTCCTTTGGTATTCTACTGCCGTTGTTTAATCAAAGCAATGCTTTTTTGTATATAAATATAAATACTATATACACAATATCATTGATGGAAGGAACGTTAAATTAACAATGTTGATTTCTATTGATAGTTAACCTAGGAAATAATGGATCTGCTTCACAGAAATCTACGTTTAGTGCTAAATATCATGCAAGATATGCAGTAGACAATACAACAAGCACCTGTTCTATTACAGGCGGTGATCGGAAAAAGGAGTACGAGTCCTGGTGGAGATTAACTTTTCCTTCAGAAACTGTCTATGTCACAAACATCAAAATATGGTTTAGAGTTCTTGGTAAGGGACCGACCATTTAACCTGAAAAGGGGGGGGGTATGGCTAATCTTAGTTTTATGGTGTTCAGTTTTAACGAACATTATGCGCAATGTGTATTTATATTCTTACAATGTACCTACCCAATTGCCCTGTCACACTATAACGCACAGCGCCAACGTGTGCCGATATGTGATAATATTTTCGTACACGCAGATATGGGTTGTATAAGTTACATGTACAGGCACGTTCTTAACACATTGCAAACACGTCGACGTCGACGCCCGTTTTCGTGCGTTGTTGAACGTTGGGTGCGTCGGAAAATTTTGAACATGCTCAAAATTTCACTACGTTCACCAGCGTGTTATTGATAAGTTATGCACATGTTAGACGAATGCTAGGTACGTTCTATACTTTAAAATAAAATGATCCTGTTTCCTGATTTCAAGGCCAAACCGAACTGATTTGTAATTCTTCAGCTGGACATTCCTTTATCTATTTTCAAGAAATAAGCTTTGTAATTGAAATTGAAAATTATTACCTACACCTGCAAAATTATTTTGCATTATATGCTTGAGTCACTTATGTCAAAAATATATTATTAACATCATTACTTTAACTTCATTTGCCAAATTACACCATTAATTAATTTACTATTATTTTAAAATGGGTAAAATCTGCTTCCCCGAGCTCAAAGAAACAATACAATGAATTAGAAAATTTATTGAGAAACAATAATCCCCAGAGAGACATTAACAGTTATTTGGCGTGTTACGGTAATTGACCTATGATCACTTATATATCAGATAGTTTATGTGTGATTTAAATGACAACTTTAAGACTGTCCCTTTATAAACACAGACCATAAACATCGAGGTTTTCCAAGTTTTAATAATCCGATGTACACCGAATGCTTTTAAACCATGAGATAAATGTCCAGTGTAGTAAGTGTGAATCGCTAAATTGGTTCATGCAAAAATATAGAAACACTGGCAAGTTCTATGAACTTCCTGCAAAAGGGAGAACACAATTATCAAATTGAGCACAACAGGTTGAATTTAATACATGATTGTATATCATTTGAATTTTTATTGATCCAATGATTCTCACAAAGCAAATGCTATCCCTGTCAACACCAAAGAGGATTGATAATACAGGTTTATTTATAGACTTTATAGTCTTAGCATAGAGGACAAGAGACCATTAGTCATCTCTTTACATGACGTTTTCATACTTCACACCGGATGCCAAGAAATATAGAATATAGGACTTTTTGTTTTTGATACGGACTTTATCACGGTAGTATATCAGGTGAGCCCGCTAGGGCGAACCTGATATGCTACCGTGATAAAGTCCGTATCAAAAACAAAAAGTCCTATATTCTGTTTATCGGGAATTTCCAAATGTTGCAGTTTCGTTGTTAATTTTGAAAAAATAAGGGGAACTCTTTCTTTGGCGAATAATCCATGCGTAAACTGTATTGTGCACAACTCCTGTTGACGTCAGGGTAGTGTGACGTCACACCCTTCTGTACGTTTGGTTTGAACAAGACACGTCTTGTCATTTTAATTTCGTTGGAAATGGGGTTACAAATGATGTAAATAGCCTCATTCAACTGGTATAAAACAAGATACAATCAATGCCGCAACATAGTAAGTAATTATTGCTTCAAATGGACATCACCCAAGAAGATTAATTTGTCAAAGACAGACCGTCATTTGAGCATGGCGCCTTTCTTGTCACTGAAAACACCCTGCATAATTCAGGATTGTAGGGGTTTGTAGTAACGGGGTAGGCGTCTCTTTGTCTTCATTTAAACTCGGCGACAGTTCATTGGAAGAAAGCAAACCATCACAGCCTGATGTTTTTATTGCAGTGTCAAGGTATGAATTTTTCATCAAATACAATCAAAAGTTATTGGGAAACGTGTATTTCTGTTTGAATTACTAACAATTTTAAAATTGTTTACTGTTTGTTGTCGCAAATAATTTTCATTCATGAGTTGACTTTGAATTCAGATTAATGCGCGTCGCTTCGGTTCGCGCATGTCATCTAACGTACTGACCCAATAAATTTTTGATATTGAGAATGATTTTATCAGTCAGTACACATCAAAGGCAAGAAGCATAAATTACCGATAAGCATATTTCTCGGTGTGTATTCTATCATGCTTTTACGGAAGCGTATTTATACAACATGAAGAAAGAAATATTTCATTATTATGAGATAATTATTTCAATATTCTGAGATAACATCTCATAATTATGTGATACTATTATAATTATCTCATGATATGAGATAATTATCTTATAATTATGTGATATTATCTCAAAATTATGAGATAACATCTCATAACTATGAAATAATTTCTCATAATAATGAGACAATATCTCATAATTATGAAATAGTATCTCATTATCTCATAATTATGAAATACTTATCTCGTATTATGAGATAATATCTTAAAATTATTAGATAATTATCTCATAATTATGAGATATTTTATCTTCATGTGGCATCTATAAGCTTCCGTATGTTTTTTGCCTTTGATTTTATGATAAATTCACATGGAGCGAAGTCTGCTCCGTGTAATATTTATCATTGCATCAAAGCAAAAACAAAAATAAATAAAGGAAAAAACAAAAAAAAACGGGATACTATGCACAGTGACACAGAGCAATATGCTCCATGGCAACTTCATCGTTGTATCCTGTGTGTACTTGCTCTTTACTTTTGTCACAAAACATATGATTAATATGGCATTAAAAGTTGAATTTAAATTTGTATTTTCTGGGTCCAATAAAACCTTCGTAAGCTTGATTTGATAACCGGGTATGATAATATGCACCACCTAAGATCGAATCTACAGGGTTATTTTGGTGCAACGTGTTTGCCAATTTGTTCACCAAGGTAAAAAGCCATGTCAGCTGTTGTCATAATTTTTTTTACCGCCGTACATTCCTCCTTTGTCTCTGTGTTTTTCCTCTGAAACTACTTGCCAAATTTTAACCTGAATCATCACCAGAGTATTCTTATTCATTTTATGTCCGATGACTTCGGAGGTAAAACGGAGCTAAAAATATTTTTAGAACATATTTCGACTTTCTTTTCAATCAAACAGATAAAGAATAAGTGGGAGTGTCTAACATATAATATAAATAGTTGCTGGGAGATCCAATATATAAGCCGACATGGGATAGAGAATTTTAACGGCCCCTGGCATGTCAACACGCCATTGAAGATGGCCGCCAGTTGAGACAGATAACCAACGATGAATGTCATTTTCAACTTTCGGATCCACATTTCTTCAAAAATTAAATACAACATTATGAAAGAAAATAAGAAAATCGTAAAATATTCATTATTGGCAAGTAGTATCTCCCAGATAAAGCGTACCTCAACGGCCAAAAACATGTCGTTTGTAAATATTCCTTAAAATACATAAAATTTGGAATCCTGGTAGACAGAAAGTTTTAACTTATAGTTTTCCAACTGAATACACTTCTAGTTTTCTAGATTTTTCTGGTTTACTGGATTTGGCTTCCTATTGAATATTTTTTAAATGAGTATTTCTTTAAAACCTGATGAGTGACCATCCTTAACTTAGAATATTTAAGAATGCATGCTCATTTTAGTCTCTCAATACTTACAGTTAAATAAAAATATTTTTACCGATGTTCTGGCAGCCATTTTGTCTCGTCAGTAGGAAATATAAAGCAAATTTCACGTGCGATTTTAGTAAAGGTAGATTTTAAATGCACCATCTGGTTCACAATAATAGATTCTTAAATTCTGCATTCTGCATTCCGAATTCTGAATTTCGTATTCTGAATTCCGAATTCCTCAAAATGATGTCCCTTCTCGGCTTTCGTACTATACGCAATGTGTGCAATATGTAGTAGTTTCTCAAAAGTTGGTTTACACATGCAAAGAACGCAAGCCGAGCGTCTTTGTTACTAAGGAATAACGTATAAGCCAGTGATTCATTGTAGAAATAAAGGTCAATGAGCAAGACAAAAATTCCAAAAGAATGTAAATAGAATCAGACTGAAATATTTTTTTGTGACTGTTTGGGAGTCTTATCCCTCCTGCAAATCCGTCGTATATTTCGATGGCATTTCTATCCATGTCTGCCTTTGAAAATATCACTGGGTGAATAATTTCTTAACTTATATGATAAAAGATTGTCAAAACACTATACAGCATTCTATGAATGCTAGAAGACCGTTATGGATGCATTTGGTATACGTCAGGCACGCTAATAAAACGCCTTTGAAACGTCGTCATACGCTGTTACACTTTTTGTTAGAGTTGCAGACAAATAATGGATAAGTTTTCCATGCGTTGTAGGTCGTTCGCCTGGCGTTATGAATGCATCCGAAAAGAGAATTTCTTATATTTCCTCGGCGTGTACCAACGTTTAACAAACATTCGCGAACGTCGGAACACGTTGGCTATAACTTTATAATGAGGGTGGGTAGGAGGGGGTCTGATCTAGGGATCCCGTGAAAATAACCTTCAAATCCCGAATTCCCAAGAAATATAATTTTTTTTAAATCCCGAATCCCGAAAAATGGCAATGCAAATCCCGGATCCTGTTAATTCCATTTCCATTGGTCTTATTAAAGGATTTTTGTATCTACGAACAACACCTCATTGATGTTTATTGAATTATATCCCGTTTCCCATTTTTTTGTAATTTATTGTTCACCGATCTGTCGTTATTCATACTGCGTCTCTTGACTGAAGTGGCTGAAATTTGTTAATACTGAGATGTAGAGTCCTTTTTATTCTTGAATATCAGTTATATATAAATGTAATGTGCAGTATTGTATCGTCTTGAATGTGTTTAAAAGAAGGACATTAACATGCTATAAGTACCAAAAACCAGTAACTGAAGAATAACCAAGATACATTTTATACTAGTTAAACTAATACTCTCAATATTAAAATGACTTTTAGGGACAATAATACTGTCCATCTAAACATAAATGCAATTATAAAAACATTTTTTTCGTTTTAAGGATCTGTAAATCAATACCTTGTAATAATAATAATAATAATAATAATAAGTTTTATTTAAAGTCGACAAGTCAAGTAACAGTACAACATAAGCTCTTGAGAGCTTTTGAACAGACATTAGTAAATAATATACAGTACATGCAAAGCAAATTTAATACAATTGAAACACATAATTAATGCAGATACTGGCATAACACAAACACGACATACATAAAAGCAAAAAAAAAAAAAGAAACATAGTAATCAGAAAGAACATAAACAGACAATTATAAATAAAAGCAAATAAGTATGATCAACAAAAACGTACATATTACAAGCACTAAAAAGCAGTAGATAGCACACATATACAACATACAGTAGCATGAAAATAATATATTTGCAAGCATTAAATAAAGCAGCATAACATAAATATGCAAATTATCAATAAAAAGCAAAATAGCAGGTAACAATATGGTTTTAGGCACTATGCTCCAGTCAAGAATTTACAAAAACAACCATAAATTGTAATCTAATTTCTACATACAACACATGAACATAATTTGCTCGAAATCATCCCTTTAAACTGATTAAAATTTGTGCATTGCCTGAGTTCTTCAGGCAAAGAGTTCCAAATAACTGGAGCAGAGTACCTAAAAGATTGTTTTCCATACCTTGATGTTTTGACATGGGGTATCTGTAGAAGGTTACTGTACCTAAAATTATATTTATGATTTTGTCTATGTATTAAATCAGATGAGATAAAACAGGTGGAGCTAAATTATATAAAAGGCCATTGTCCTTATTCTTCTAATATGTAGTGTAGGTAATTTCGCCTTGATTAACAGATCTTCATACATTAAATTGTAGTCTGAATATACAAAACGTCATGCTCTTTCTTGTATTTTTTTCTATTTTCTTTGTATTGGCCACTGAACAAAAATGCCACGAAAGCGGACATAAGTTAAAATTTGACAGTATAAAGGTATGAAAAATAGTGAGTCTACTCAGTTTATAAAGTTTTTATCCATTCTTTTTAGAATATTAAGTTGCTGTATAGCCTTTTTACAAATAGAATTATGATGGCAATCAAATTTCAACATATATAAAATCAATATCTACACCTGTGAGAGTGAGGTTCCCAATCCATGGCATAACTACTCGAAATTTTAAGCCAAATCTTTCCTCGGAAAATTCAACAGAATCCAAAAACCCTTTATCTAAATGAAGTTAACACAAATTTATTCCTTGTAAAAGTCCACTGCAACATTTAATGTGATAAATATAAGTATATGAAGCACGAATGTTTTTCCCAACCACGGACTGAGCGAAGCCAATGGGGTTGGTTCTTGTAAACACTTGTCGTCCTGAAGCGGAAATGGGGTAACTAAAGCTGTAACCGCTGTTTTCAAACTAGAAGCACGTAGTTTCGTATGTGTTAATTTGAATATTTTTCTCTGAATGGCAGAGTGTATTTAGGGGACTTCAGCAAGTCTCATACATCACTATTGCCAATAAACGTAATTTTTACACAATGATACAAGGGTAAAATTTATTCGATTTCAAGTATTTCAATGTGATATGAATATGGAGGGTTCAAATATATACACAATGTATATATTTGTTCGTTTCTCTCTCTCTCTCTCTCTCTCTCTCTCTCTCTCTCTCTCTCTCTCTCTGTGTGTGTGTGTGTATGTGTGAGTGTGTGTGTGTGTTTGTGTTATTCCGGTATATAAAATTGATTTTAAATTTGTTTTGTTACAGAAAATCTCTACCGTCACAAGGGATATTCTTTGTATATAAGAAACACCACTGATAACTACACAGGCCATCTTTGTTTTAAGGATCCCGGTACAACACCAACGCCGAGTTTTTATCAGAGTGGTGAATGTAATAACATGGGAAAATATATCTCTGTCTACAATCAACGACCACAAGGAGGCAAAAATTACACATTCATCGAAATATGTCGCATTGAAATTTATGGTAAGATTGCAAATCAACTGACATTTTAATGGTTTTTTTTTATCTGTAGATCAATTTTTTCCTTTGTCAATCTTGGACAGCAACAAACAATCGCAAGGTACTGGTTGGTAATTAAGGGCGATATAATTGCACATGAAAATTCGAAAATTTCACTCGTTGGGCTCAAGTATAGTATAAGCACTTGTTGCAATACTTTTGGCACGTCACTGTAGTAACGGTCAACAAACAGGTTCGTATAAGAGTTTTAACAGTGTTTGATTAAAGAAATTCTCATTGACGCTGCTTTTTTATAAAAGTATTTGGAGCAAGTTTACCAATGTCAAATCATTCTTCATTTTAAATACAACATTATCATGTTTTATTATTTCATAGCATATTATTTCGAATGACAAATTATTTCAACTAAGCACGTCAGCATTACTCGTGAGTAGCATAAGCATAGCTCTCTGTGAGTAACAACGTTAATAACATTAATATCAAATGCTGTCAACAGTACATGAGAATGTTTGAGCGGTGATAATATACAGTCCGCCAAAAGTTAAGCATCACTTACTTTTAAAGTTTCACCAAGCAAACATGTTGAAAGCTATAGGTATAAAATTTTGCATGATGATAAGTCTTAACATGAAGCATGTAATGGTACTTTCTGGCTTTTGAATACATAATCGAAAATCCGATTTTTGCAACGAAAGAAAAAACGATTCCTGCAGTATGAGATTTCCAGTTTCAACACTAAGTACAATATGGAACATTGTGAGTTCAAATTTGCTACCAGATCATTTTTCTGGGGGTAAATGTGGTACAAAATTCCATAATTGTTAATTTTAGGCTTTAATGGATTCTTTTAACGGATTTGGAACGCGTCAAAATTTAATCAAAGTAAGACCAAGTGTTTTTCGTAAAATATGGAAAAAATCATTCCAGAAGTTTCCATGTTCCCAAAAAATGTTCAAAACCGACTAAAATGACAATTTTTAACCGATACTTACAGATCGTGATTGTTATGCCTCGCAATAATGGAAAACGATTTTTCTGAGAATTAAAATCTTTGAAAAAATTACCAAATTTTACCGAAATCCAACAAAAAATATGGCCAAAAGAAAAGATTTGGTACACCAGAAATCATTATTTGGGTCATTTCTACAGTCTCTGAATCCAATAAAGCCTTACCGTTTTGAAATGATACAGGCATTGGGACCTTGTTCTGAAATAACAACAAAAATTCAGATTTCAAAATTTTAAAGATTATCAAAAATCTTCCCCGAAAGTTTTTAAATTCATGCCTGTCTTAAAAATGGCCTGAACATTGACAGAACAATAATTTAATGGCAAAATATAGCAAAGAAATTGTTTTGTTTTCACATTTCGTCACATTAGTGGAAATCAATCTTTTAAAATGTCGTAAATTTGGATTATCTCCCCTGTATTCAAACATTACCTGGAATATCTACAACTGTCACCTAAAACACAATTAGGAATGTTAATTGGTGTCTTACCTTTGTATCAACACTAACAACAACGATCTTTAATAAGAATTCATGCATTGAATTGAAACTTATTTTCCTGGTCAAAGATACCACATTTTGTCATAAAATTGGGTTGTGCATTATTTCATAACTTTTCACCTAAAGACAACAATATGATACACGATTAAAGGTTGATATCCAAATATCAAAATTATCTCATTCGTAGTATTTTGAACAAAAACCCCTCACCTCCATTCAGCTTCAAAAATGATGAATATGTAAAAAGTTAGGTGATGCTTAACTTTTGGCGGACTGTATATATATGAGAATTATTTGACCATTGTCGAGATCAGTCTATCTACCGAAAATATATACATGTGTTATTTCATCAAAATTTGCTCTTCCCATGTGAAAGTCCTTAAAATACTAAAACAAAATCTCAGATACCCAAGGATAACATTTTAAATTTTATATCAAGGAGCTATGTTAAGTCAGAGAACATTGTACACATTATTATTAACCTCTTTGAAACGTAAAATTACAGTTGAATAGTATTTTCCATAGTTCCAAAAAGAACCAAAAAACTAATATTTTGCATAACATTTGTGATGTATAAAAGAACACATATCTGGAAATATGTCACACTTGATGCAACTCTGTTCAAAAGAAACAAATTACTAGCCGTGTATTTATAAGAATTCAAAGCTTACTGGGATAGACTCGATGCAAACAGTCTTTAATTCTTGGATGATCAAAAGAAAGTACATCTTTATAGCTTAAGCGCAAGCCTTTTCATTCCAAAAACTAAAAGACTAGTATAAAAGTTTTAATTGCAAACCACTTACTGTACTATCAACATACAAAAAGTAATATTGGTGCCATATTAGAATTTGAATGTGATTTTTAAAAGACCAATAAATGAAATGGAGCCATGCATTTCATCTTATTACTACAATGTTTGTTGTTTAGTCTTAATCTTATCTTTTAAGGCTGTTACAAGACCTTTTTTGGAGATAATTGTGGAATGTCTTGCTCACCAAAATGTTTCGATCGCCATTGTTATCCAAACAACGGAAGCTGTATTTGGGGATGTAACTGTCTTCATGATAAGTGTAATAATTCTACAAAATGCATTGAGGGGTGTAAAAAACGATTTGCCGGAGTCTATTGTAACGAATGTAGGTCTTTTTTTAATATTTCTGTATATAAATTTGTAGCTTTATATTTTAAAATTATAATGCCATTGGGGTTTTTTACAAAAAAAAAAGAAAGAAAGAAAAAAAAAATGGCTACAAGATAGGGCAAGCCAAAATAAGGTTTAAAATAAATGGCAAATAAATATATTCATAAATTTCATAAAATAACCGTATATATGTCCTATCAAATTAAATGCACGATTGATGCTTCAAGAAAATAATGGATGAAAACTTGGATTTAACATAATGCAAACAATTTCCCTTGTAAAATGCTTAAAATTAATGAAGGAAAGATAACAGGTACACTTACAATGGTCGAACATTACAATCATATGTCACAATCAACCAGGGAACTGCACAAGAAAAACAATAAAATGACAAAAGACAAACATAGATAACGATAGGAACTCGGGATAGCCGGACTTGGTACCGGCACTAGCAACAGCCAGCGGTAGGGTTCAACCGGTTTATGGGTACCCAAACCTCCCCTTTCTCTATCCCGTTTCCCTATAGTATAATAAACATACAAATAAAACCTAATACAGGTAGACGACTAACTCTAAGACCACAATCTTGAAAAGGAAAGAATAGACAAAACGTAATTTAGGAAGTCTCATTTTAAGTACACATTTTTTGATGAGTTATCTCTTAAAAAGACGATGTACATTTAAGTATTGATAAAATTGAATACAAAAAGTTAAAAACAAGCTTACATCAGTTACAGCTTAACTGATTACAAGTTATTAAGTCATCAACATGCGTCCATACCACGAAACTAGACTTTTTAAATGAATCCTTTCGTAACTGTTGAGGCAATACAGACAAAGGGTTGTAAAAATCATCCTAAGGGTAGGTCAGTGTAAATTTATCCAATGAGTTTGAGAACTGGACAGCATGGCCAATGTTGATGAATTGGCAAATTAATAAAATCCAACCTACATGTAGTTAAAAACTAAGCGACCCAGAAACTAATTTTCAACCAATAAGTTGTTGCATAAAGTTCAACAGTTTAGGTTATGAATTGCACTTTTATGAATTCGTTGCATCCTTTTAGAAAATCACCAAAACTTATTGCTATTTTGTCAATATTTCATTGTATATGTCCGTTGAGCGTTTTACATCAAAATTGCCATTGGGCACGAACAGTTTATTAAAAATAATAAAAGAGTAAATAAATAACACAATCTTAAACGAGAATAAAACAAGTAAACTTTCTTCTATTAAATACCAAGAATCGGCATTTAAGTAGAACAATGCAGAGAATCAAAGAAAACCAAAATCTTATAATGCAAACAAATACCCAAGTGGCATAAAAAGACCAGTAAATTTTGTTATGCTGTACACGTGTTTCAAGGAGTAAGCTCTCATCAGCAGCATTAAAATCAAATAATATGGAAAGCTATAATCCAAAAGTAGTAAAAAAAATAAGGCCTCATAATGAAGAACAATAATAAAAGCGTTATTCCTTTGCTTGTTTTACTATGCATTTGTAGAGACTTTGTCTCACGTACATTTACTCCATATCCTTTCATTGTTTCTTTAAGACTGGAGTTTGTCTCTAATGCAGTGTTGAGTCCGTAAAAAGATTCCTCGTGCGAGAGATGTATGCTCTCTATATATTTCAGTTATGCTGTACTTGTTCGCTAGAGAATTTCTGATATGTACATACTATCATACCTCTTTCAAAGTTTGGCATTTATTTTATTTTTTTTTTTTTTGCAATTTCAGAATGTTATTCTGACCACCTGTTTATTTTGCCAACATCCCATTATTTTATAATGAAAAGTTATCTTACAATCGACTCGATGAGGATGACAGTGATTGTAGGAGCACTTTGCCAGTTTAATTCATGTTTGTTGACGATCCCGCATCCATGACCAGAAAAGACATGGATAAAGCGTTGTTCGACAATTAGCAAAGAATTTCGCTTAAACTGGTGTATAGGGGCCGTCTTGAACTTACTATGAGGTATGGGCAAAGCTCATTGTTGAAGGTCTCATGGTGACTTAAAGATGATGAACAACAATAAAAGCGTTGTTCCTTTGCTTGTTTTGCCATGCATTTGTAGAGTCGTTGTTTCATGTACATTTACTCCATATCTTTTCATTGTTTACTCATTACCAAAGATACGAAATAGGAGGCCAAAACCAGTACCAAGGACATCTGGTATGGATATCTACTATCTACTATAAATCTAAAATGGAATTAAAACAAGAAATGCATGATTTGCTAAAATGCTAAAATGCTTCATAGAATTAGGCATCCTATATTATAAACTGAGTGTCTGGAATGACGGCCCTATATCTCAATAATTTGAGTAGACAAGAAAAAATTTCTTATAAATGGTAACTTAACTATAATAGATGTTACTCTAAAGAATCACCTTTAAAAATGTTTTGAATAAATAACCTAAATACGTGTGACATTTTTAGAAATAATTGTTCTAAAACTATCGTTGTAGTGTATGTAACATGTAAATATTTTTAACTAGATAACCTAGCTACAGATGGAAACTCAACTATTCATTCTTCTCATGGAAATCAGCAATCACAACTAGCAATTGACGGAGACAAAATGTCTGGATCATGTTTAGCAGCATAAGGTCAAGATACATGGTGGCAGGTTGACTTGCGACATGAATCTGCAATCACTGTCATTTATATAAGTTATCAAAACACTGGTAGGTGAAGTGAAATAAAATATCAGATTATTATGTTATTAGTATGAAAAAAAAGGAATCGGGTAAATGTCAAGGAGACAACATCCCATCTCCAAGTTAAAACGACACAAAAAAAGCATCTAGAGGTCTTTAACAAAGTGATGAACTTTACACCATATAGCAAGCCCTTAATGGTCCTAAAAAGGGTATTTAAAAAATGAATAAATCAATGGAAGCAAACCACGTCCAATAACCCGAATATCAAGAAACTAATAATCTACAAGAAAACAAGGACAATTAGCTATGTTTTATTAGATAGAATATCAAAGTTCATAACTGATCATGGTTTCAGCAGATTATTGCTATCAAATAATCTCTAATAAATGGTATGCCGTGGTCATTGGTGTTTGGTATCAAAAAATATGAAAGGATAGAACAGCTAACAAATATTGTACTTTGTATTAATCAAAAGACTTGATTGTAAAAGCACTTTGCCAATTTAATTTATGTTTGTTGACAATCCCGCATCCATGACTAGAAAAGACATGGATGTAGCGTTCTTCGACAATTAGCAAAGAATTCCGCTCAAACCGATGCTAAGGGCCGTCTTGAACTTACTATGAGGTATGACCAAAGCTCATTGTTGAAGGCCTCATGGTGACTGCAAAATGAAGAACAACAATAAAAGCGTTGTTCCGTTGCTCGTTTTAACATGTATTTGTAGAGACTGACTCATGAGAATTTACTACTGGAGTTTGCCTCTCCTGCAGTCTGGAGTCCGTAAAAAGATTCCCCGTGCGAGAGATGTATGCTCTCAGTTTATTTCAGTTATGGTGTACTTGTTCGTGAGAGGATTTCTCATTAGATATACTGTCATACTTTCAAATTTTGGCATTTATTTTTTGTTATTTCGAAATGTAATTCTGACCACCTGTTTAAAGTGCTCTCATCTCACTATTTTATAATGCCAAGTTTTCTTACAATCGACTTGATGAGTGCCCTGTGTTTGTTTGTATGTTGTGATTGTCCACTAGCTTAAGACACTTGTGCTTTTGTCGGGCAACGGATGAAAGTGATTGTAAGAGTGCTTTGTAAATTCAATTTATATTTGTTGACAATCCCGCATCCATGACCAGAAAAGACATGGATGTAGCGTTCTTCGACCATTAGCAAAGAATTCCGCTCAAACCGGTGCTAGGGGCCGTCTTGAACTTACTATGAGGTATGAGGAAAACTCATTGTTGAAGGCCTCATGGTGCCTTCAAGATGAAGCACAACGATAAAAGCGTTGTTCCTTTGCTTGTTTCACCATGTTTTTGTAGAGACTTTGTCGCATGTGCATTTACTCTATATCCTTTCATTTACTATTGGATTTTCTGAGTTAATAACTTTGAGCGCAACTGGTTTTCAAGTATTTCTTTATTCTGTTGTAATATTAATTTTCGTGAGACGAAATTTCGAGCGAGGAACTTAGAATCCTTACATTTTTAAAACAAGTCAATGTCAAAACAGCAATAAAACGCAATGGTCCTTGATGAGATATCTGAAAATTAAACGTAAAAGTTGAAATTACATTGTGGTACAAATTTACTGAACATCAAAGAAGCTCACCACAAGCGTGTATTTCTTCAAAAGGAAATATCTCTTAGAATACTTGCAAGAACATTTTATAATTTTTACACATTGTTTCTGTAAACATGTTAAATAAAATCTGAAGAATTGAAAAACTGGCATTTCTTATTTTCAGATTCTCAAAAAATCTCTTTCTTCATCTTAAAATAGTTTAAAAAAATACTTTGTGCTTCTAATGGTAAAACATGGAGAGGAAAAGCTGCCTTTGTAACTCTTGATAATATACTTTACAACAATGCCTTTATACGGAAAGCAGTTTTTCGACTTTTACATTCGTACCCTTACCTAAATTATTGCCGTTGCTCCTAATCTACGGAAGCATATTCGTGCCACATTTTTTGCAAAAATATTTTTATTGCGTTTAAACGCAATAACTTTTGCGTTTTAACGCAAAACATTGCGAATAAACGCAATAATTTTTGCGTTTAAACGCAAAACATTGCAAATAAACGCAATAATTATTGCGTTTAAATGCAAAACATTGCGAATAAACGCAATAACTTTTGCGTTTAAACGCAAAACATTGCGAATAAACGCAATAACTTTGCGAATAAACGCAATAACTTTGCGAATAAACGCAATAAGTTTCTTTTGCGAATAAACGCAATAATTATTGCGTTTAAACGCAATAATTATTGCGTTTAAACGCAAAACGATTGCGATTAAACACAAAACCTATTGCGAATAAACGCAAAAATTATTGCGATTAAACGCAAAAACCATTGCGTTTAAACGCATAATTTTTGCGTTTAAACGCAAAAAATATTATTTTCAAACGCAAGAAAAAAACAAAACCAAGGATAAGACGCCATTGAAAGACAGGTGTGGCAGCTGAATAAATCTTTATCAGCAA
>MJUU01002704.1:0-29878 GCA_002080025.1 Modiolus philippinarum | reverse complement strand
AAAAAAAGTAGAAACAATCAAACAAAACCTATTTACAAAGACTAAACTACGAATGTTTATACAAAATATCGAGAGCTACATGTTGGATGCTGTTACACGAGAAGGGAAAAAAGAATTTTGTCAGTATCCGTACATCGGCTTTATAAACAATACACTTAAAAAATAGTGTTTAACGCCAAATGAGCAAAACTTCAGCCATGTCAGGAAAAATGGGTAGGGGCAGGAAATTTAGATATATATATATATATATATAAACAACATAAAACAAAGCAAAAAACACCCAAAATCCCTGTTGTGCTAGATCTAAACAGATACACACAATGTGGTTAATTTATAAACTTTCAGTATGAACAATGTGAATAGCACTAGTATAAATACTGTTTATATTTCAACTCTATCCGAGTCTTTCTCAAAACAACAAAATATATAATAAAACAATAAACTATTTACAAAAAACTACACTACAAAACTTAATTAAATAGGTAAACTACATTTCGGAGACTGAAGGCGTGACCTTATAATTGAGGTCACGCCTTCAGTCTCCGAAATGTAGTTTACCTATTTAATTAAGTTTTGTAGTGTAGTTTTTTGTAAATAGTTTATTGTTTTATTATATATTTTGTTGTTTTGAGAAAGACTCGGTTAGAGTTGAAATATAAACAGTATTTATACTAGTGCTATTCACATTGTTCATACTGAAAGTTTATATATATATATATATATATATAGAGAGAGAGAGAGAGAGAGAGAGAGTAGTTTTCTAACATACAAATATGATTTAGAATTAAAAGACATTAACGAGTGTTCATTAGAGTTTTACTGGCTGCTCACACTATGAAAAGATCGATTGCTTTTGATTGTTTTGGTCCCATAAAAGAAGTGTCTAGAAAAGGTTGATTCGAACCGCGAACAGTTATAGTCGAGACAGTTTGAAATAAGAATGCGACCAATCACTATCTGTTCAAATGAGACCGATTATATCTAATTCATCGATTCCAATATTTCAAGTCTGAACATGTTGGGTTTTTAAATAATCGATTTTAACACTTTAATATAAATAAAAATAGCTGATGTTGTTCCTTACAACCAATTTGCCATGTGAGCTAAAAGTCACATAAAAATGTCAAATGTCAATGAAAAAGTAAGCACATACACTGTTTTTGTCATGAAAAATAAAAAGACGTGACATTGTGAATTATTTGCTATCAAATCGTTTCGCGGTTGTATTAAATGATTGCAGCGCAAAGAAAATGTCAACATTTTTTCATAATTGATATAATACATAGTTAATATAATGCCTATTGTAATCGGCCTGGTGGTGACTTTTAGATGAAGAACAACAATGAAAATGTTCCATTTGTTAAATTTTTTCCTTGTATTTAATGTGATCTTTTTTACATGTGCATTGACGCCGATTACCTTGCATTACTTGCATTTTAAAATGCGCATGTGTAGAAACTAAGGCAAGGACCATTTGATGGGGGGGGGGGGGCTGGGATTTTTGCCCGAGCCGGAAAATTTTTTCTGCTATATACTTTGGTAGGAAATTTTGTTGAGCCAGGCTTTTTTATCTGTTGGACAAAGTCAGAGCCAGATTACTTTTTCAACCCAGGTGAAGATCAGAATTTTTGGGGGGCATAAATTGGTGCCAGATTTTTTTTTTCTAAAAGATACCATGCCCCCACCCCCTGAAAATTAAATGGTCCGCGCCTAAATTCACAGTAACTTCGATATTTTGTTATTACCCTTTGAATGTAAAATTTGACCAAGCCATTTTCGGATGTTATTATACGAGGTTTCAAATTTAAATGAATAAATTTAGAAGGAAGACTTACTATGCCCCGAAGATCATAACCAGACCGTATTGTAGTCGGCAACACAAACAAACGAAAATATCAAAATATAACGTAGTTCTTGCCCAAACAGGGATAATTAAAGAAGAATTTCTTGTGTCATTAGCATGCATACTTCTAACAGAATGAACGAGGAAAAGTCTTTTAAGTTCAAAAAATAGATACGACTTATTTTGTAAAATAAAATCAGTCTGTATTTCCTGACATTTCGTTACTATATTCCAACCAGTTTTTAAATATAAACAACTAAATGAGACTATAGTTGTATGCCCCAGCTCAGACCTGGGCAGCCTCTATCTGTGCTTTCTCACTTGAATCAGTCTAAATATGTATATTATTATCCTAAATTCTGTCAACACTCTTATGGTCTAATACAAGTCCGATATATAGTTTTATCACTGGGGCCGAAGGCGACGCGAGCATTTCCTTTTATGTGTCATTGGCATTCAATTTCTATAGATGTGACTGCCTTATTTACGTATTTGTACATCTTACTGCAGTCAACCTGTTATTGTCTTAAATAAGGCACTTAATTAAGTCGCATCTTGTCAATTTGTCATTGACTTAAATAAGGCACTTGATTAAGTCGCATCTTTAGAAATTGTTACGCCAATCAGGAAATTCTCTCGTCGCACTTTAGCCCAGCGTTTCTGTCGTGTTAGTCAGATTCTGTCGAGAATGATTTGAATTCATGTAAAATGTTATTCGTTTATACGCCTGTTCTGATATGGAGTCTATATGTGTTCATGGTAAATATTCAGTATGTTAGTTCATGAAAGTTTCGCGTTATTTCGCAAAATTCTCGCACAAATTCGTGTAAATACTCGAATTATTCGAGTTATTACGCGAAAGTTTCAAGTTAAATCCCGCTTTTAAGTTTTTTAACATACGAATTATGTATGGCATGCCGTTTTTATATTTATTCAATTTCAAGATATCTTATTTAATATATAAGATAACTTTATTAGTTTATAAGATATCTTATTTAAATTGAATTTAGTACGATATCTTATTAAATTTATAAGATATCTTATTTAATTTATAAGATATCTCTATTAGTTTCTAAGATATCTTTAAAAGAAATTATTTAAAAGTTATCTTAATTATTTTATAAGATATCTTATTTAGTTTATAAGATATCTTTTTAATTAAATAAGATATCTTAATTATTAAATGAGATATCTTACATATTTAATAAGATAAATTTATAACCAGTTTAATAAGATATCTTATTTAGTAAATAAGATATCTCGATTCGTTTTTTAGATATCTTACTAACTTTATAAGATATCTTGTTTAATATATAAGATATCTTTATTAGTTTATAAGATATCTTATTTATTCAATTTCAAGATATCTTCTTTAATATATAAGATATCTTATTTATTATATAAGCTATCTTATTTGATATATCAGATATCTTATTTAAATTAAAAAAAGTTAATAAGATATCTTATTTAATTTATAGGATATATTATTTAGTATATAAGATATCTTAATGAATATATCAGATATCTTATTTGATTTATAAGATATCTCTATTAGTTTCTAAGATATCTTTATAAGAAATTCTATAAAAGATATCTAAATTAGTTAAAAATATATCTTATTAAGTTAATAAGATATCTTTTTAACTAAATAAGATATCTTAATTATTAAATGAGATATCTGATATATTTAATAAGATATCTTTAATAACAGTTTAATCTTATTTAATAATTAAGATATCTCAATTAGTTTATAAGATGTCTCATTTATTTTATAAGATATCTTATTAAACTTAACAAGATATCTTGAAAGTGGAAAAAATATAAAAACGGCGTTCCATAATTATGAGCTACATTGGCCTTTGCATAATATAAAGTCACATTATCTAAATGTTCCAAATTTCTTAAATTTGTATTTAGTCTTTCGTGTTCTGGTGTTCTCGTTTTTTGTTATTTAGTATGTCACTGGACTATGATACTAGTAATCAACGTATACTTTGTTCCATCTGGGTTATACCGCCGTTGTTAAAATCAAAACCAAGGAGTTAACCCCTCATACAAACCTATCTACATTTATTTACAATGATGGCCCACCTATTAGAATTAATAAATTTCAAAATGACCATAAGTGTGAGTGAAATGTTCTTAAATAAATGTTATATAACAAAATTTACTGTTTTTATGCAACCTTGGAATTTTTTATCTTACGTATAACCAAATACCGAAGATTCTGTGAATTTAATGTCTGCATATGTTCATTTCGACAACTTATGTCTCTTCAGTGCAGATAAAGTCTGAACGTTTGGAAGACTATAAACTCAAAGATGTTAAAAAAGCTAAAAGAGAATAAATACCTTATAAGATCTAAATGTAAAGCCAAAATGAGCTAAGAACAGAGTTTTGCATGAGGGGTATACCCCTTAGTTTTCAACAAAATTTACAAAATTTTAGAAATTGTACGGTTCAAAACAGAATCGGCTTTCGGGTCAGAGAAAGCTTAAGTTTAAAGGACACATGATATTGCAGTGATTTTGAAAACAAATACGGAAAAAAATTACGATAAGTATGTATTTTCTGCCGTCAAAGATGCAGTTCATTCATGCATATCTTGTTTATTGCGCACCAACAATGCGCCACCTGATCCGGGTACAGTGATCTTATAGGGAGAAATTTGCTACTTCAACAAGGGTATGTTACCCAAAACTTGAAGTCATCCCTCCAGAGTTTAAACGGTCGACATCACAATCTTGTGGATCGCTTTGGGATATCTGTTTCCCAAATGAGAACAGATCTTTCCCTTTAAAGCTTAATTGTTGTTTCTTCTCACGGAGTTTTACATGTGTCTTATAAGAAGCAGGAGATACTTACTCTACCGGTGCACCTGATCTCACCCATCGTTTTATGTGGTCTGTGTTGTTCTTCTGTTGTTCATCTTTGTATGTATGTGTGTCTTCATTTTTCTTTTCTTTGCCGTACTCGCGTTGTGATTTGTTTCTTTGTTTTTTCCGATGTTGCCTTTAGCCTTGAATTGTTCGTTTTGGATTGACGGTTCGGTTCTCAATTACTTCCCAAAGAATGTTGCAATAAGAAACAGTTACTGTATATAATCTATCGATGCCCACAGCACAGTGGTATTGACTTAGACAGGAATAATGACTGAACTAGAGGCGAGTTCACTTTCACTGGCGTAGTCAATACCACAGTCATACGGACAGTCTGTAACACGATATGAACAATGTGTTTTATTTAATATGGGAATCATATTTTTGAGAAGAAACTATTGCCGTCATTTAAAAAGCTCTTCATGATAATAGAACTTTAAACTTTAAACCATGCCCCCGCGGTTGTTATCCTGTTAGGGTGGTAAAGGCTGGCTGGGTTTTCGGTTCGATTCTGATGATGGTATAAACTGGTAGGAATATTACTGAAGAATACCAAATGGCACATGACCCTGTCTTAACAAATCGAAAAACAAGAATTTTTCACCGGTATGTAATAATGTATGTAATTTTCCTTTTTCAGATTTTATTATCAATACATTTTTCATTAACAAAGTACTGAACTTTTTTAAAATTATTAAAACATTTTACCCTTTACCACTTCTTTTGTTCCTTTGGTATTCTACTGCCATTGTTTCAGTGTATATCTAGAAACCAACTAAACAAAAGTATTCATAATCATTCTGTATCATACTTGATGTTTAGTAGGATCTATAAGTATATGTTATCTGGATTTTGACATCTGTATATCGTAAAATATCATCCCGTGAGCCAGAATATTAAGCACAGGGGCGAGTGAGCGTAGCGAACGAGCCCCAAGCTTCATATTCTGGCGAGCGGGATGATATTTTACAATATTCCAGCTTTCAAAATTCAGATAACTTGTTTATCGTCTTTTATTTCTTATTTCTATACAATACTTTATTAGGTTTTGTGTCAAATTCTCCTAAGATTGCGCGGGAAATGAGGTTCATTCCTTTTTTACAAAAGGGGAAATGTTTTGTAGTTATTTTTAAGTCGGCTAACGTTATTAAATTTTGAATTTTTTTGATTGAACCATGTTAGAAAATTGAAATAAAGTCCAATGTTTCATAGCAGAACGCTTCCATTGTTTACATTTATCTTCCAGTTCCTATGCACTTCTATGACGTCACAATGTAAACAAAATGGTGGCTCTGCTGAAGTTATCACTGTCCTAGTTTCTGTATTTTTTCGAACGTCTCGTTTGTATTTTTGTGTACTGGTGACGGTAATTTGTTTACAAAATCGAAAACAGAAAACATAACAGATTCTTTATTTAATCAAAATCTATTTCATGAGTAACGGATAAAAAGGATAGCGCTTGTCAAACGTTGGGAGAAATTCCTTGATAACTCCAGGTCAACCTCTTGATAAGTTCGGGTCAACCGGATATGGCTTTTGCGGAAGGGCTGTGCAGGCTGAGATAGGCGGAGTGAAAGACGATAATCTATAATTTTAGAACAAATCGGAACAGCTTAGATACTCCCAGTAAAATTGAAATTCCAATTCGTACTGGATAAATTCACTACTAAACCTTACTAGTATTTCAATTTGTGCCAGTAGAAATTAGAACTCAAATTTGTACAATTGATTTCATTTTGTATTGTAGCATAAACATGTAGCAGTTAGCATGTATTTTATTTATCAGGTCCAATATTAAACTGTTTATTAATTTGAATACTAAATCCTGTCAAAATAACTTTTTTAAGACCTTATAGGACATCATTGTCGAAATAAAGATCAAATGTTGAATTTAAACCCGCGTAAATACGGAATAGCATAAAGTAAATATGCAATCACAAAAAGGAAAGATGTAATGACGGAAAGTAATTACTAAACCACAGCAAGTAATAAGAAAGTGACAACATGTAAACAAATATCTACATCATAAGACAGCTTACATACGCCAAGCAACAAATTCACACAAGTTCGTTATGTTATCCCGAGGAGTTTCTGTCATAACGCCGATATGTTCTGGAATTTAAAATACATATAGTTTATGATAACGAAGAAAACGGATGCAAACTTGTGATTATAGGTTAAATTTTCATTTGGGCTTAGTAAGCTTTTAAAAATGACACTCCTATTACAAAGTCTCTTGAAACTTTTCGAGCATTGCACTTTTACTGTGTTTATCTCTAGTTCGGCAATCAAAAGTGTCTGCATAAAACTTTGTACCGTAATTTTGTCACTTGTATAATTATTCATCATAAAATAAGTTATGATGATTGATGAGTCGTGAATATAAATAAATACAGACATTTCGTCATTTGATGTTGTTGATCAGTAATTTAAAAATAATCTTTTTTTTTCCTATGCTTGATTGCTCTGACGTTAAATTAAAAAAAATCAACGCGTAATACGCAGTATTTGCTGATCCACGTTAGACTTATTTTACAAGTAAATATTTGTTCTTATTAAATAACACCATTTATTACATACTTAGTAGAAATAAAAGCGTTTTTGCATGATCAATACGACCGGAAGTAAACTGTCCATATTTTCATACCCCAGGAAAATAATAGGTTATTTTATGCTCCTCGTGCATCTCAGACAAAATAAACGACTTCCGGTCCATATTGGCCTGGACAAATAAACGACTTCCGGTCCATATCGGCCTGACATTTCTAAACGTCGGAAGTATGTAATAAAAAGTTTAATACATGTGCATTTCCATATTGACCTGGTTATCATCCCTCGACCCATATTGTCCCTCGACTTCGTCTCTGGCCAATATGGGTGTCTCGGGATGATAACCAGGCCAATATGGAAATGCCCATGTATTAATCTATATTTATTACATACTTAGCGAAGCTATGTTCTGTTTTGCATATGTAATATAGCCGGAAGTAAACAGTTCATATCATATACCCAGTCTGATATGGCCATATCAGACCGCCTCGTTCTGAAATATCCATATCAGACCGGTGATATGGCTATTTTAGCCGGGTGTGATGACAACTCCTAATTGGAAGTATATTATAAACAGATTAAGACATGGCCTTTTCCATATCAGCACGGTTATCGTCCCTCGACCCGTATCAGCCCTCGGATGGCACCTCGGGCTTATATGGGGGTCTTTGGATGATAACCGTGCCGATATGGAAAAGGCCATGTATTAATCTCTGTTGTCAACATGCATGAATATTGTTATTCAATGTTTTTATATGGTTTTATGACTTTGCCACCACTTGACCCAAAATGAAATCTTTGCATTGGAATAACAAAAGGGACGACTTTAATTTCGAAATTATGTTTCCACAGTTGATTCGTTGCGCGACAGCTTGCACCAATTATTCGGATGTTTTTTCTCATTAGGCTTTTGCATCTTAGTAATAAAATTTATTAATTAGGTACTTTAAAAATCCCTCTCATGCAATAATTTACGAATTCTTTTCTTGGTATCAATGCCTTGTTGAAAAATTTGAGGTTTCATGTCCAAACTGTGATAAAAGATTTTTGGCTCCCGTGCAACGCGACGGAGAGACATAGAAATGGTCTGCGTCCGTGCGTCCTTGTGTCCGTGTGTCACGTTTTCTGTGGGCGCAACTCCTCCAAAACCACTGGTCAGAATTTATTAAAATTTTACAGGATTGTTAGTCACCATTAGTACTAGATCATATCGCATCGCCGTATCGATTTAACAAATTTTGTGGGAGTTATGGGACTTTGATTATTTCTTCATTGTTATACAAATGTCAAATCTTGTGGACGCAACTCCTCAGAAACTGCAGGTAAGAATTCATTCAAATTTTACAGGGTTGTTAGTTACCATTAGTACTAGATCATATCGCATCGCCATGTTTATTTGTCAAATTTTGTGGAAGTTATGGGACTTTGATTATTTCCATATTGTTATACCATGGCAAATCTTGTGGACACAACTCATCAGAAAGTGCTTGTCAGAATTCATTCAAATTTTATAGAATTGTTAGTCACTATTAGTACTAGATCATATCGCATCGCCATTTTGATTTGTCAAATTTTGTGGGAGTTATGGGACTTTGATCATTTCCACATTGTTATACAATGGCAAATCTTATGGACGCATTCCTCTAAAACTGCTTGTCTAAATTCATTCAAATTTTACAGGATTGTTAGTCGCCATATGTACTAGATTATATCGCATCGTCATATTGATTCGACAAATATTGTAGGGGTAAGTGGACTTTAAAAATTAACAATGTTATACAATGACAGATCTTGTGGACGCAACTCCTGAAAAGCCACTACTCAGATTTCCTTCAAATTTCCCAGGATTATTAGTCGCTATATGTACTGGATCATAGCAATTAATTGTCCCATGCCGCAACGCGAAAGAGGGACATAGTAATGGTCTGCGTCTGTTCGTCCGTGTGTCACGTTTTTGAGGGGAAACTCCTCTTACACCACTGGACAGATTTTGCTGAAATTTAGTGTGATTGTTTGTTACCACTTGTAGTTGATCATTTCATGCCACCATTTTGATTTGACAAATGGGACTTTATCGACCTAGTGCATGCTACACCTTAGGAACACTTTATGGTCGCAACTCTTCAGAAACCGCTGAACGGATTATGCTGAAATTTTGTTTGAACATTTGCCACCATATGTACATGATCATATGAGTTGACAAATTTTACGGGAGTTAATGGGACTTTATCGACTAAATGCGTACTACAACATAAGACTTTTAAATTAAGGGATTTTGCTGAAATTTTGCTTGGCTGTTTGCCACCTAATACCGTTGATCATATCCTGCCGCCATTTTGATTTGCAAAATTTTACATGAGTTATGGGACTTTATCGACGGGGGACATAGTTACGCGTAGCAATCTGGTTTTTTAGATTAACATTTCTTCTCACTGTCTACGGCCTTTCAATAGAAAATTGCTGTTGAGGTGCTTCCGGACACTATCGTAATGGGAGGGGAAGTTTGGAGCAAAACCGCCAGTCATGTTTTAGTAGTACAATAAACTAAGCAACTTTTTTGGTTGAAAGCTGTAACAGAATTTGAAAGGTTTATATAAAACTATTACCATGGGTAAATTAACAGCTATAACGATTTAAAAGGCTTAAAAACTTCTTAAAATGCTTTAACTTCTTGGTTGTCGTTCAAGCATTTTGTGCCATTTCAATGTAAATAACTGGCCATAAACGCTTGATAATCTAGAGAAATTTTTGGACGGGTAAAATACTTACCCTGATTATATGGTAAACGATTTACTTTCGTTTGATACAACTTTATTAACATTTCTAATTTCAAGAATTTAAATAAACAAGCACCATAAAAATACTTTCTAACTCCTTGTGCAATCCTTGTTATTTTACTCAAATTATCTGCACAAGAATTAAACGTAACACTCTGATACACATGTACTGATAACCGTTGATAAGCTAGTGGTTTTTATTTCAAATATCTTTCTAATTTATGTAATCGGGATCAGGGTCCATGTAATCGCTATTCCTAGGCTGACCATTCCGTATACTTCCTACACCTTGATGTTCATCAGAACTTTGTCTTAACCCTGATGGAAATGTACCACCAGATGGCTTCAAATAGTCTTCATCGTCTTGTTGTATTGTTATAGCCTGATTTATATATCCCGCTGAGTCTCTCCCACTGAACGTTACACCATTATCTCTGATTTCGTCATATGGTTGTGCATCGATGTAACCGCCATTGTCCTGTCCTACCATGGCATTTTCGTCCAGTTCATGGTAAACTTCTTCATCATCGACATTATCGACATATTCACCCGAGTGTCTAGGGCTTCCAGTATATGGATTAGCAGCAGATGTTACAGTGTCTCCTCGAAGAATCTGTTTTTTGTTTTTATGACGCCTGTAATAACAAAACATTATAACGCGTTTTTTTTTTTGTTGTTTTTTTTTGACGATGTAACAAAAACGATTGTAAGTATTTTTTCTCATTCTAGTGTCGAGGATTTGTATTATCCTTGTTGTGGAGTTGTTTGTGGATACGTTGAAAAATAGGTTTAAACCATAGATTAATAAAACATAGATGAACAACGCAGAGTACTTCAAAGGTTCTATGTGTCTCAAGTATTTCCTGATTATTCCTAATTTGGCAATCCTTCAATGTGGTCACTGCAGTTTTAGCCATTAGATATTGTGTTATCGGAAATTTTGTGTGAAAAAATCGGAGACACTTGGATGAATTTTTCTAATGAAAAATATTTCAGATCTGACAATTTCAAAATATCTGGTACTAAAATAGGGAGTTTGAGGGATGACAACTTTATAACTTAAATTGCATTGACATAAACAGCACATGAGTTGCATAAAAGATATAATAAAACCGGAATAATTTGCGTAAGTGTCGTACATAAATATCGCATGCCCAAGCAACAAACAATAGATCTTGACAAAAATATCGAAACCCAACAATTTGACAAAAATGGTTGATATTTACTAATTTTCTTTGACCAAAAGAAAAGAAAACAAAAGAAAAAGAGAAAAAAACGAATTATATATTATTCGCTGTTGCAAAAAACCAAATTGTGCTTAGTTTTAACTTGGAAATCCTGTTTGCGTTATGATCCTGATTTCAAAATTAGATCTGTTATTGAAGAGTTTGAGTCTTTTTGGAAATAAAAACAAAATATTTTAGGGTAGGTAAAAAAACTTGTTTGAAAAACAACAAAGTAATAAAATACGAAACCATTGGAAATGTAATATTTTACGAAATGTAAATTTTTTTCATTTACTTATACATGTGCAGATGCATAAAATCGGTTAATGTTAAGGAGCTATTATAATCCAAATTCATAATTTATAATGGTTTATATATCTCTGATTTTTTGTGAAATTTGTGGTATTTTTATCAAAAAAATTACTACACAACAGATGAATTCATTTATTTACAAAGTTTGATTCCTTATAACCGAGTTCGACCCGCTTCGACCTCTATGTCGTGCATATCAAAAGGTGCTGTGATTTAAGGGCTTTATGAATATTATCAGCTTATTTTCCGGACAAAACTGGAAAGCACTGAAATGGATACCTGTAACATTAATTTTAAAAATTTATACCGCTTTTTACGTTGTCATTTCTGCAATGGTTGGATGATTTTTATGATTTTTCCACTCTTTTAATCAGTATTTCGGCGAGAATCTACCGAAATAGCCAAACACAATTAATATGTACACCTGAAAGGTGAAGTGCAAGTCCATCACTAATCGAGAAGTATTGTCTGATAAGAGAATTTAATCAAATGTTAAATCTTGCCGGCAACACATATATGGTACAAAGATGACAAAAAAAGTAGTTGGTCCCTTTTATCTCATAAAGGATGACCATGGGTGGCGAGAGCAATTGTTTATATATGATTATAAATCTATGTTTAAACCTTTTCACTGTAGACATCTGCATATCTCAGGTTGAACTCAAATTTTGGTATTTGGTTGTTTTTATTATTAATTTTGTGTTTTTGTAAGAAATGAACCCTTCGCCCATTCCCTTAACGGTATAAACATTGTACTTAAAGATGTCTTAAGAGACAAACAAGGGATATGGAGTAAATGTACAGGCAAAATTCCTACTAATACAGGGTAAGATTAATCCAATGGAACAACGCCTCCATTGTTGTTCTTCATCTTGAAGTCACTATGATAATATTATATCCAGATAACATCGTATCCATCCGAAGAGGCAGAAATTTAATATGTTAAGACGGGGCTAATGACAATCTCACACAGATTTTTTCATGTTTTAAGATATATATCAGTTTATAACACATATGTTCTAAAAAAACAAAATAACATTTCCCGATAATATCCTTTTCTGTTATCGGTTTTTCAAATACAAATTTATTGATTTCATTACAACAAAAAATAAACTGAACTTATAATCCGGTCATTGTGTATCTGGTCCCTTAAATAGACCCCTTTTGCAAAAAAGTTGTACCTTTCTCCAATTTTCTACCTGTTTGTTTACCAAGGAAGCTGCATCTGTACAATCTCAGATGAAAGCATGAATCTGATTGGTTCCTACCCAGAGAGTCTGAGCTGACGCTTCTAACGGTCATAATGAATTCAGGCCCTCAACCGTAGGAGAGATTTAAATACGAAGCGGAACTTATTTATTCAAGTTAAGGAAAAATGAACTTGTAGTCAATCAATTATGACCTCACGATAAAATGGCTAAAAGAAGAACATCAATTCCCCATCCGATTTGTAAATCGAATGCGACGTTTATGAGTTTCGATCGACCTTATCTGTTGTTTCTATTATTTTCCGTTGAATCTTTTTTTATTTTTTCATTGTATTAAGGCAAAAGCGAAAATGCAGTATAAATATTTTTGATGTTTATGTATAGTATAAGCAGTTCAATATTAAACTTGCCTTCTTGAAATGCATATACCAACAACGATAGCTCCAATAAGTAACAACCCACATGGTACTCCGATCACAATTGGCAGCAACTCTGTTTAAGGGAAAAAAGTGAATTTGTAGTTAGTGATGTATTTTCATATTTTCTAACGACATGTGAAGTTAAAGTTGGTTCTGATTGGTAAGATATATTTTCATATTCAACGTAAGTTGAATAAAGCCCCGTGCTGTTTCCAACCAAATCTACTCGGAATACAATTCTCGGTGTTTATCGTTTATCATGGTTATGGCTGATTACATGTTGTTTTTTTTTTTATTCCGGAAATGGATGCTGATTCTGTCAGGTACGAAAAGCAAGGTTATGTGTTTTAGAAATTAAATTTATGCTGAAATCAGTCAAAGCATTTATGAAGCATTACTACCTTGAGAATAATATCAGCAAAGGATAATATGTATTTTAATCTATACCTGGCAATAAATACAAATTTCTGCGATATCTTATATACCGACGCATTTGTTAAAAAATACCTAATTAAAACATGATGAAACAAAGTAAGTATTTACATTGTCATCGAAATATAATGAAATATATAATATAATACAAGTATTAGCTTTCCAAAAAGCTAGTCTGACCCCAGCATTCTTTTACTCAGACAATAAAAGGTATCTTTTGTTTGATGATTTACCAGAATTTCCTAGCTTTATATTCGTTTCAGTAACCAAACAAAACTCACATTATAAGTCAATAATCGCGGTCCTCCTGATCTGTAGGAAGGACATACTTAACAAACGAACTGGTTTCTTTGTCTTTTATTCCGACAAAACCAGTTTAATAACTTTCCTAAAGTGTTAATGTAGAAAATAATGCGTGTTTATTTATATGCCAAAATCACACTTAAAGAATGGTATATAATGTGATTTAAAATATTAACGCAAGTGTTAATTTATTAATATGCAATGATATTGTTGTAACCTTATATCAATCAAATGTACACATTACACTTCATTGACCGTAATGCAATGCAGATATGGACGCTTTACCGAAATGCAATGCGACATTGGACGCCTTACCGGATTTGCTTTTTCTTATTCTAATACTGTCTGATGCCGTGACGTCAGACAATAATTTTCACGATAAAATTCATAAGGTAAAATGACGCATCGATTGCATGCGCCATCAACAATAACTTCAAACGGTGCTTTATCGTGAAATGATAAATAAAAGTGAGTCCGCTAGTTTGAAAAAAAAACTGAAAACTATAAACTATTTACTGAGAATTAAGTGACAAATCAGATTCAAGTTGGTAGAGTAAATGTACCCAGTTGAAATCAATTAACTAGTTGTTATTCTAAAATATGTGTCAAAATGTCGGAATCTAAGAAAGTATTCAATGAAATGAACACCATTTTGGAAATTCATTCTGTATGTATAATGTGCGCTCAGATATCTTGACCACCAATTTTCTAATGAAGCACTTTAATTCAATAAATTGCTTTAAAACATATTCTAACTTGCTTAAAGACGGTCAAAATAAGAATATATATATATATGTCATAAAAATAAATGTTGACATCCCGGTCTTGAGTTATTGATCTGGTATCATTTTAAAAATATTATTTTTCATCTATCGTCAATTACTACTCGTAGCAAAATGGTTTTATCGAAGCATTTGATCATTTTGTTATCACGAGAAGGTAGCATAGGTGCGGTACTTCATCTAATATTTATGTGAAACATCACGGACGGTCAAAGGTCAGCATACGCCATATGAATGAATATGCATAAAAGTTAATGAGGCAGAAGTAATTGATTCGAGGTAGATCATTGACGGGTAATTAAGTTGAGGTAAATTATCAGTTAAAGTACTTCGAAATCGAAATAATTAACAAAATACAAAATTATCAGTTAAAGTACTTCGAAACTTTAAATTATCATTTAAGGTAGTAGACCCGAGGTAACCCTTAAATTTTCTACAAATTCAATTTTCTTTAAATTTGCTGTATGAAAGAATCATGTGTTTTAGCCTAATATACTTCACGAAAAAAATATGAAAAGTGTTTTATCAAAAGAGTGTATTTTCATGATAAGATTGATATTTTATTTCTATTTAGGAAAATAAAAAAAAAAATCTTCTGTTTTTATTTATACCCATCACAACAATTATTTTTATATTAAAAGGGGTTATCACCTTTTATCCCAGGTCTACTACCTTAGGTACTTCGAAACTTTGAATTATCAGTTAAAATACTTCGAACCTTTCAATTACCAGCTGAGGTCATTACTTCGAAAGGTAATTATTTCGAAACTTTAAATTATCAGTTGAAGTATTTCGAAACTCTAAATCATCAGTTAAGTGCTTCGAAATTGAGATAATTAAAGGAAAGACAAAAGGCAGATAGAATAGCCCACGGCATTTGCAACAATGAAAGTGCATTGAATAACAAAAGATAATTTGATATCAACTGTAATGTTGTTGGGGATAAGTTTTTGATATCCTAGCGAGATTTGCATTTGCACTGGGGCTGACTTTAGTCGAATAAAATGTAGGAAAAAAGCGTGATGCATGTTTTGGTTAAATTCGAGGGAATGAAATGATATTATACCAAAACGTGCTTCGACTTCATCTCCCATTTAAGGAACTCGAATCAGCAGAAATTAATCACCTTTTTGAAGATGCTGGTTTAATCAAATTTTATAGTTAAATCACAAACATTCATCAAATACTACTACCTATCCACAAATCACTTGAATAGTATTTGTGTACATTCTTAAAATAAGTGACGAATTCCAACAGGTGCTTGTGCAATTCGTGCTAATCAATAAATCCATAACTTCACGATTGTAAATAACCCAAATCGTTAAACAATCGTTCATATAGCAATACCACACTGTTGAAGGATTTTTGCAATTGATTTAGGAGTTGCTGCGATCGGAAGACGATGTCTCAAGAAAGCCGATTATATTTTAAAACTTGCAATATCTAAATTTTGTTGAAACTTAGGAGTACCTCCCTCATGCAATTTAGCTCTGTCCTTAGCTGATTTTGGCTTTCAATTAAAATTATATTGGTTAATTATTCTCTGTCAGTTTTATAAACATCTTTGCATTTATGATCTTCCAAATGTTTATTACTTATCTTCAATGAAGAGAAATGTCGAAATGGACATATGCATAAATTAGATTTACAATAAGTTGGGTATTAAGTTATTTGCAAGCTCTTAACGATTAAAATAATCAATTCATTGATGCTCGAGCTAAAAATTTGACTTCTAAAACTGCATAATCTCTATTCTTACGGCTGTTCTACAAATTTTAAATTGTAAAATACATTATTTAGAGGTGACATGTTTTATTTAAAAAAAAGAAAAAAAACATGTTTCTATGGTTATTCATTACGAATGAAGCACTTCAGGGTTCTATGTTAGCCATCTTTTAACCATTGTCAATTCCTGGCGTGCATCGATTTACAAATGACAAAAGTATGGTAAATCAATTAGCTGAATGACTAGAGTCAGTGTGATGTGTTGCCATCAATTGGTGTGCGTCGTCCGTCCGTTAACTTTTGAAGCAAATTCACCCAAACTTAACAGAATAATGTATAGAATGTGCTTTACAAAGACGGCACATTTCATTCCATCCGACAAAAATCGTGACCACCAGAGAAGATCTTATTTTTAACAGTGGACCCCAAAGAAAAAAAAACATATTTTTCATCATCAGCTCATCTGAAAATACTGATGCAAATTCAACCAAACTTTAGAGGAATGATGTATGAAAGGCCCTTTACAAATATTGCTCATTTCGTTCCGATCCGACCAAAAATTTCCACTAGAGCGAAACTCTTATTTAACATTGGACCTTATGGAAAATTTTCATTTTTAGGAACTTCTCTGAAACCATTGAAGCTGATTCAACCAAAATGTATGGAAGATAATTTACAAAGATTGTTCATTTCCTGCAGATCCGACAAAAACATGGCTTCCAGCGTTGAACATATATATATTTACATTGGACCCTGATGATAAATCATCATTTCCATCATCCCCCCTGAAACCATTCGAGCAATTTAACTAAAATTTTCAGGAATGAAGGTCTTTTATAAAGATTGGTTATATCGGTCCCATCCCACAAAAAAAACAAAAACAAAAAAAAACGTAACCACCAGCGCGGAATTTAATTCATTATTTCCTATGAGGAAAACACCAATTTCCTTAACTCCTCTGAAACCACAGTAGACAGTTTACAGGAATTATGTACGGAGGGTCTTTTACCATGATTGTGTATTTCTTTCCAACTGGACAGAAAACATTTCTACTAGGGCGGAAAATAGTTTAACATTGCCCCTATGAGAAAAATATTTTGTTAATCTCCTCTAAAACCACTTTAGCATACAACTAAACTTTACAGGAATGATGTATGGGAGGTCCTTCACAATCATTCCTCATTTCGTTGTGATCCGTTGTGATCCGACAAAAAACATGACCAGAAGCGCAGAACTTTTTTGATCAACCCTGTACCCCTCAATATTCAACCAAACTTTACAGAAAAGTTGTATGGTTTGCCCTTTACAATAAACGTGATTATTTCGTTCCAATCTGGCAAACATGGCAGACATCACTGAACAAAGTGTAACATTGGACCCTAGTCTGCAACTATTGAAGTAAGCTTAGCTTACCTTTACTAGAATGATGTATGGAAGGTCCTTTCAAGTTCTGATTCGAAAATAAAAACGTGGACGCCAGAGCAGAACATAGAAAATCTAGGTATTAAGCATTTTGTCAGGTGAGCAATACAGACTCGGTCTCTGAGCTTTTAGTTGTTTCACCGTTATACATACTAGTATATTTTTATGTGACATACAAATTAAAATTCTAACAAAGAAAAAACATAATAATAAACACTGTACAAACGTAAAATCAATTTAACATTTCAAGAGATCATGTCTTCAGTTTATTATACTGTTTTAAAGGGAACTAGTTTATTCACCTGATTAAGATCGAGTGCATGTGTAAATTTAAATTATATAAACCGGTTTTCATGGGTTTATGAGTGCCTTGGTTTTTAATGTCGTCTTTTTATTTCCGTGCATTGTAGCTGTCTCACGTCCTTGTTTTGTCTTCGTTTTTCTCTGTTGCCGTTTTTGCCATGTCTTTGGATTTCGATTTTTATAGTCTTCGCTTCCCCTGTTCCTTTGGTATTCTACTGCCGTTGTTATACCCCCCACTTGAAAAGTGGGAAGTTTATAGTGATGGGGGTGTCCGTCCGTCCGTCCGTCCTTCCGTCCGTCCGTTACACATGGGGGTACCCATCTCTTATCCGCTACACATGGGGGTACCCATCTCTTATCCGCTACTCCTCCTGAACCACTGAATAGATTTTCATGAAACTTTAACACAGTCTTAGTGACATAATGTAGATGTGAACCTCCTATTTTTTTATCTAAATTTGTGTGGAAATCTTAAAGACCATACAATGTGGAAACTCAGTGTGAAAGACATTATACTGTCTTTGTCTTGTGATTCAAAGACATCTGATGGATTTGAGTCAAGGTTAAATGCTAAAACGCTAAAAGTGTACTGTGTCCATGGCAAATTTAGAAATTCAAAGCTCCGATAAATCTGAAATTCGAAAGCCCGGAATACATTCACACAAAAATGTACAAAATTCTAGTAACTAATGTATATGCTTTTTGAGGAATTTAGATAACTGATTCGATCATCGCTAACAGAAAGTTCAATTATGAAAAGTGAAGAAAAAAATAGAAAAACAGAGGTAATTCTGACATAACGTTAAAATAATAAAGAGGGTTTTTTTTGTTTTAGTGTCCACATTAATATGTCTAATACATGTGCTAGGGAGACGACCATTTGATTGGGGGGGCTGGTTTATTTGTTACTAGACCCTATTGAAAAAAACATAATTTTCATCAACTCGAAACCACTCCAAATAAACTTTGCAGGATTGATGTATCATATCGAAGGTGTATCACAAAAAAAAATGCTTATTTCGTTCCAATTCCACGTAAACAAAAGTGAACACCTACGCAGAACATAAAAATACTGGCTATTAAGTATTTTGTCAAGTTAAAAGATACCAAGATATATAAGTTAGTTCTCGCTGCTCGATAATTAGCAATGAATTCTGCTCAGACCAAAGCTAGAGGGGGTCTTGAACTTACTATGAGGTATGAGTAAAGCTCATTGTTGAAGGTCTCATGATGACTTCAAGATGAAGAAAAAAAATTAAAGCGTTGTTCCATTGCATTGTTTTACAACGTATCTGTAGAGACTTTGTCTCATGTTTTTCTCATGTAATTTACTATATATCCCTTCATTGCTTTTCAAAAATCTAGCTTTTTTAAAAACATAACATTTGGATCAATGTTTTGGGAGAAAACCCCTCCTTTTTTACAAGCAAAAGGTTAAGAAAGTTCTGAAACATCACAAAATTACTGCAAACATTTTGTTGATAAGCCATATCTGTAGGAAAAAAGAATCTCGGTTAAAAATTATAGGTTGTTGGTAGCGACTTCGTTATCAATTCATTGTATATGTATACTGTAAATGCAGAGTGTTATCCTGTCTTTTAGTTTCAATAATGAAAAAAAATATATTCTGAGACTAATAGTTTTGTATTAAATGTTCTTAGAAATAGTATATTTAAGGATGTTTGCTGGTCATGTTCATGTAATTCTTTAAGATTTTCGGACTTCTCTGGTTTTATCAGTTTAAAATATTAATAATGTTTTGCTTGGTGGCCAAATAATTTTTCCTTTAATTTTATTTTATATATATTTCATTTGGTGTAATAATGTTACTCTCATTATTACATAAACATTGCTCATGTTAAACATATAAAAAATGCAGAGTAATTCAGTTTCCCGCCATTTTCTGAAACACTCGTATCTCAAAAATTACATCGATAACCTATTTTTTTTTGTTGCTTAAATTACTTCGTTTTCTATTTTCTAACAAATAAATTACATTAAAATGAAGTTTTTGTTATTTTAAAATTGACCAGCGAACATCCTTAGACCGATTGTTGAGCTTTACACCTGCCACAGAATATTATGAATGCGCCTTACCGAAAACGCCTCCATCGGGTGGAGTAACTATATCCAAAGTTGTTGTAACAGTAGTAGTAGAGGGACTAGATACACTTGTCGATGTTGTTGTTGAAACTATTTCTATTGTTTCACAACCTAAGCAATATAAAGCAGTTGTAAATATAAATACAAATATAATCAATTTTAGTTGAATTAAAAGCAAAACTTCGGACTGATCGGTGTGTTTTATATCTGTGTACGAAGCTATTATATGTCCATATGTTGCTATAGTATATCTCTCGAACAAAGCTTTGTCTTGAGCAGATTTTGGATTTTCATTCCGATCCTTTAAGTTATTTGTTCTCTGTTAACTGTAAGTTAATGATCTTACAACATTTTGATTAATATGCCCTCAATAGAGACAAATCGTCAAAATGACCAAATGCAGAAACTAAATTTACAGAAATATGCTTAGGGTTATTTTTGTGTTCCCCAATCATTCACGTGTAAAATAATTTGCCCCATAACACTCAAATTGCCTTTTTTCCAGTGATAACTTAGCTATTTTTCAGATTAATGAATTGAATTAGAGTGCTTATTGGGTAAGGGGTTGTTCAAGATGCAGTGCAAAGCATTGTAACCGTCTCTTTTTTAATGAAGCACTTTAATTCAATTAATTACTCTGAAGATAGTTTAACTGACTTACAGACCGTTAAAACAAGAAGCTACCAAAATATATATTTCATTAAAGAA
The DNA here is from genome assembly GCA_002080025.1 of Modiolus philippinarum. Taxonomy (NCBI): domain Eukaryota; kingdom Metazoa; phylum Mollusca; class Bivalvia; order Mytilida; family Modiolidae; genus Modiolus; species Modiolus philippinarum. The sequence continues at coordinate 8,886 of MJUU01002704.1, read as the reverse complement.
CTGGTGAAATCCAACCTTGAAAATACAATCCTTCATTCATGTTTATGCATAAGGGCTATACAGAACAATGATTTGATAAATGTATTCGTTCTACAAAAAGAAACGTTATCTTTTTTATAATTATTTTGTGTCAGATATTTTTATCATACCAACACCGAATTTATTCCTTGATAAAAGTTTCTGTGTTATCGAATGTATTAATCTAATATTTAGGTGAAACATAATGAACGTCAAAGTCATATGAATGAATATGCATAAAGAATTAATGAGGCAGAAATGATTAATTCAAAATGAATAATTCCGGATAGGTAAATATATAAATTGAGGTAAATAATTAGTTAAAGTGAGAAGTCTAGAGAATCAAGAGAAAGACAGAAGATATAAAAGGATAGCCCAAGGGATTTATTACTTTTAAGTGTCCTGAATAATAAAGAAATACTCAATAGTTCTTTAATTGGGATTGTATGATCCATGTATTCTTTCGGTAATCTACTATCGTTGATTCAAAAAGGTCCCATTATGCCCGGTAAGCATAATTTTAGATTATATGATTTTTATTTGAAAACTAAAATGTCCCATGGATAGAGTGAGGTAAAATTCAAATATGGCTTTTCTCAACAATTTGAAACGTGCAATAACTTGAAAATAGGCCCATTAAATAATATATCTAATCCTCTTTCTATTAGAAGCATTTTAATAAATGATAAATTTTCTAAATTTTAATTTATTATATACGAAAGGGGTTTTCAATATCGAAACTATGTTATAAAATCATCAGTTTTTTTTATCTAGACTTGACGATTGAATTCTCCTTTTCAAGAAAAAATACAATTATTTTTATATCCAAATGATAAAAAAATATTACATATTATTATACTGTATGTAAAATATCCTGCCTTCTCATATATTAAGAAGTATGTGCGAGTTTAGTCTAACACATGGGATCATTAAAGCATGGACAATGTTACCCCCTGTTTACTGATGCGTGAAAAAATGTTAACCTCTGCAGAGGGTAACATTTTTCATGCATCTGTGATCAGAGGGTACCCTGTTCATGTTGAAATAAGAAAAAAAAAACATTCAGTGTAATAAATAAATAACATGTAGCTGGGAGGGTGACAGAGCAGCGGTTGACAATGTTATCTCGGGGTAACAATCTGCTCCGTCACCCTTCCAGCTATATGTTATTTATATGATATAATACCTTCAGCATAACCATTGAATTTCTATGGCATAGTATTAGTCAAATTATATGTCGTGATAGAACTAGTTAGCCTATTCTAAATAACAAATTTATGAAGTACTGTGAATGGCGGTAGGCAAATCCAGTGTAAGTATTTTTTTATTATTTTTTTTAATAGCAGCCATAGTGTCTCAAATGATTATAATTTGAAGAACTATTAGGTTCGTGTATACATGTCAAATCCAGTAAAAATGATTCATTATAATAGCAATTGTCATGTCTGTGTTGTTAACATTTGAAGTGCTATAACAGTAAGATATGCCAAATCCAGTGAGGTTGCTTTGACAACATTTGTATAAGTGCAGTGAAGTTCTTTTTTACTCACTCATTGTACGAATGTTTTTCTTCGGTTCATTACCGAAATGGACGGGGAGGTTTGGCATGCCATGAAACCGGTTTAACCCAACATTTCTTTTGAAATGCCTGTACCAAGAAGGGACCATTGCGGTCGACATTTTTTCCGATGGTTTCCACCTGATTTGTCTTTTTGTCTCATGGATTTCAGCTCTTGACAACTCTGTTCGGTAATTTCATTATTACCCCCATTTAGAACTATGCATAATCGTTTCAAAATCGGTTTGTGTTGTTCCTCCTTTCTGATCAAAGTTTATATACATACTTTGTTGGCTGCATGTACTGCTGTGTAAAATTTCTATATGGTCAATGGCTATCACTGAGTGTGGGTAACTTGAATCAACTCTATACACATTAAACATTAGCTGTAATAGAGAGAATAAATTAATATGGGTCTGTAATTCTTGTCACGTGATGCAATGATTTTAAGATAAAGTTGTAATTAGCAAACGCCACAATATGACGTCTGAGAATAGTAACGTTCAATTTTGAGTTTTGTTATATTTCGTAAAATTAACCATCCGTATGCAAGTTAATACAAAAAATAATCTAAAAGTAATAAGTAATTACATCAAATCAAACTCAAATAACAAAATCCCGAATTAATTGTGAATTTAGTCTGTGCATATGACTATTTTGACAACTTATGTCTATTCATTGCCGATCAAGTCAAAATATTTGGTATCCATGAACAGAAATATGTGTAAAAGCTGATAGAGAAGAATTACCTATAGTACCTAACAGAAAACCTTAATCAGCTAAGGACAGTGCTCTGCGATAGGTAGATACTCTTAAGTTTTAAATTATTCGGACTTTTTTTCATGTCAGACAGGCATGAGACAGGGGGAAAATTTATCACCACTGTTTTTTTCTTTATATGTAACTGATGTCGTTGAATTCCTCAGAGACAAAGATATAAATGGTGTTAATATTAATTGTAACGAGAATGAGTTAAGAATATACACTAAACTTTTTCCACTATTGTATGCAGCCGACACAGTTTTATTAGCAGAATCAATTAAAGACCTACAAACTCAATTAAATTATTTCTCAGAATACTGCGAACGATGGAAATTAAAAGTAAATGTAACAAAAACAAAAGTTATGGTATTCTGTAATGGTAGAATGCGTCAAAATCAAAAACTATATTTTTTAATAACGAGGAGCTAGAACTTGTAACAGAATTCAATTACCTTGGTCTGCTACATAGTAGAAAAGGATCTTTTTACAAGGCCAAGAAAAAGCTTGTGGAAAATGCAACAAAGGCTATGTATAGCGTTTTGAAAAAGGGCAAAGCACTAAATTTACCTATCAAATGTCAAATAGAACTTTTTGATAAAATAGTTGAACCGGTTCTGTTATATGTATGTCTACACCAAATTCAATAGTTCATGGAAAAACGGGACGATATCCAATTGAAATAAACATTAAAATAAGAACAATAACATACTGGTGCAGTCTGTTAGAAAGCCCCAAAAAGATATTTAGTATGTTACATTCAAGAACCCATTCCAAATACTAGTTTGTCAACAACAACAACTACGATATCCCATGGATGAAGAGTGTCAAAAATATATTTAATGAATGTGGCTTACCTTATATGTTTCAAGTTCATAATGTTCTATTTAAAAATTGATTAAAGTCAAATATAAAACAAATACTTACAGACCAGTTTATACAATCATGGATTAATGATATTCATACTGCACCAAAGTGTTTAAACTACAGAATATTTAAAACAGACCTCGTTTTTGAAGAATACTTAAACATTCTTAATGGACAAGACCTCATAACTCTGTGTAAACATAGAACTCTCAACATAGCTTACCCATCGAAAGGGGTCGGTGGCAAAACATTGAGAAAGAAGAACGGAAATGTACGTTATGTAATATGTCAGTAATCGGTGATGAGTACCACTACATAATGGAATGCCCTTCACTTGAAAATGATAGAAAACTTTATATTCCATAATATATATACTGTAGACATTACACTGATCAATTCCATTCACTCCTTAATACAAAAAGAATTTCTTTACTGAAAAGTCTGTGTAAATTTATAAGAATTGTAAACCAAACTGTCAGTCCCCTAGGATAATTTTGTACTTTTTATTTCAAATCACACACGATGTATGTTAATTTTCTTGTTGTGCATTTTATTTATTATTGTTTGAATGTGTCTATTTTTGTTAACCATCCCAGTTATTGTTTTATCTGCGTGTTATATATTCTTTTCTATGTACCTTTGTTTATTGGTTTTTAGAGAAATAAACTATCTATCTAAACGAAATTTTCTTTAATTTAGATATTGGAAGTTTTAAAATAAAATCGGTTATTATACGAATCCACGAAAGACAGATAAGTCTGATATTTTTGCTAATCACTGCAGCAGTGTGTTCACTATGGATACACACTCTAGATCTTCAGCAACACATAGACCCAATCCCAATGATAGAGTCGTTGAAGAAAGGTACGTTTCAATGCATTAAAGACCTCCAACAATAAGTTACTCAAATATTATCAAAACATTAACTTTACCTTCAGCTATTACCTTTAATTAATCAGTTTATAATGGATAAATACGGCTAGACCATAAAACAGAGCCTATTGGTACAATCTTTCAGAAAAGAAATAAATCATTACCAAATAATTACATACCACTTCATTTAATATCTGTTGTATGTAATAAAATGGAAAATTTAAATAGAAATTTATAATAATCATGTAATGAAAAATTTGTTATCCAAAAACAATACGGTTCTATTTTTAGTCATTCAACATCACTACAGTTCCTAGATTAATTCAATGTGTTTAGGCTTTAGCTAAGATGAATAACTTGTAGTAAACTGTATATATATTGACTTTCAAGCCACCGAGCAAAATGTCAATTAAAAAAGTAAAATGTTATTGTAAAAATGGTCAAAATACCGAAGTTACTGTTAATTTATTTCAAGTCTGAATATGCGCATTTCGACAAATGCAGATCAAACAAAAACATTTGGAAGTCCAGTAACCGAAAACATGATAAAGCTGATGAAGAACAGATAACCGAAAGAATCTTAACAGAATAGCCAAAATTCAGCTAAGCACAAAGCTGTGCATGATAGGGATACTCCTTAGATTTAAACAAAATAAATGTTTCTTCACAACAGATAGCAAAAAGAAAATGTAAATGTTATTGCATCGGATTGATCCAGTAATACCTGGTATTCCGCAAGGGTCAGTAATAGGTTAAATTGTCTTTGTGGTTTACAACACTTATTTGCCAACAACAGTTAAATCTGATGCTTACATGTTGTAAATAACAAAAGACAGAAGATATTGTAAATTTAATTTATGATTATAGAAGATATTAATATTTTGAAGACGGAAACAAACAAACTGACCTAATGGAGCGAACAACTATCCTTGGAAATACAAACATATCATGTATGTAACAAACAACGGCAGTAGAATACCGAAGGAACAACGGAAGTGATGATTACAAAAATAGAAGTCCAAAGACATGTGCATTTTTTATCTTTTTTTCCAAAAATGGCCGCCAAAAAAAGGCGGGAAAATTCAACATTGTCCGATTTCAATGAAATTTAGTTTCCAAATGTATATTGATGTTGCGACTTCAAAACTGGCATATTGATATTGGGAATTATTCGTTGGTAGCCATTTTCAAAATGGCCGCCAAAAAGGGGGGCGAAAATTCAGCATTGTCCGATTTCAATGAAATTTGGTTTCCAAAAAAGGTATTGATGTCACAACTTCAAAACTGACGTTAAAAATTATTTGTTGACTGCCATTTTCAAAAGGGCCCCCAATAAAGGCCGGAAAATTCAACATTGTCCGATTTCAATGAAATTTGGTATCCAAGTGGATATTGATGTCACTACTTCAAAACTAGTGTTGAAAATTGTTTGTTGACTGCCATTATCGAATGGCTGCCAAAAAAGGCGGTAAAATTCAACATTGTCCGATTTCAATGAAATTTGGTATCCAAATAGATATTGATGTTGAGACTTAAAACTGATGTTGAAATTTGTTCGTTGACGGCCATTTTCAAAATGGCCGCGAAAAAAGGCGGGAATATTCAACATTGTCCGATTTCAATGAAATTTGGTTTCCAAATATATATTGATTTCGTAACTTCAAAACTAATCTTGAAAATTGTACGCTGACGAACATTTTCAAAATGGATGCCAAAAAAGGCGGGAAATTCAACAGTGTCCGATTTCAATGAAATTTAGTTTCTAAATAGATATTGATGTTGAGACTTTACAAAATGATGTCTCGACTTCAAAACTGGTGTCGAAAGTGGTCATTAGCAAGAACGTTTAGTGTCAAAAAAACCCAACAAAGAAATATAGTAAAACATTATCAGACTTTAAATACAGTTCAAGATGTGTTGTTCAAAGTTTGAGAGACTGAAGATCAAGTGTATAACTTACAATGTTAGCTTGATTGTGGCAACTGAAAGCAAGGTGAGCGATACAGGCTCCTGGGGGCCTCTGGTTTATATAACAAATCACTATGCATTCTCTAAACCAATCAGCATCTAGTTCGCTTTGCAAAAACGAAGGATAATTATATGTATATTTTATTTAATTTATATAAATACACGATCTACCCATTAGATTAGATGAAGATTAACGTTTTACATACCTTTCCAGAAATTCCGGTTATGTTGAATATTCCACAGTTCCATTGTTTTCCCTGATCTCCAAATTTGCTAAACTTTACTGTATTTCCAGACGATATTGTTAAGTTCCGCACGTGTGCACCAAACATAAAGTACCAAAATCTGAAGCAGGTAGTGGTACTACTGGAATCGCCTGAAACTGTTTCACTCTCCAACCTAGCTATCTCATTACTATGGTTTGCGGAAATTGTTGGAACATAGATATAAAAATCTGAAAAATATGATGTCAAACAATGTTGAACATTTTCAGAAAGTTTGATTTTTTCAGTTCACCTGTTTTCCAAAAATATAGACCTTTTATTTTAAATTGCGAAATGTAAGTTTGATGATTAACTCCAAACATAATTTAATGCATGTCAAATAAGTTCTACTTGTCTTCGGTTCTGAAAACAGGAGATTTTAAAATACACGGAGTTCTGAAAACTAATTTCAAAAAGGCTTTAAATTTTCTTCATTACGCAAGATTTTGTTTTTCTAGCGTTGCTTATGATTCGTAAGGCTATTTGTTTTCTACTGGATCTTCAACATGAGATTTAATGTGTAGTTATCCCTCAAATGTATCCGATAAAGATTTTTTTCTTATTTTATTTTTCATTATAAAGTTAAAACTTTAAATAATAAAGCATCTATACCAACAGATATGGAATATATTTGATCTAATTGTTAATTTTCTATTAAAAGAATCTTTCTGGATTTAATTGTCACTTTATTACCATTTTGAAAATCATTACTTAATAAAGAAAAAACATAAGCATGAAAAGCTACTTACTTCCGTCCTGTCCACCATCTTCTTGTGGACCTGTATTTGGATTAGTGGAAGAATATCTATTCCTAATCCATTCTGGAGAAACAACTTGCCACCTGCATAAATTTGATTCAAAGCTGCATTTAAGTTCATCTAAAAATAGATAGCATAAAAATGGATTTGCTGTTAATCCATTGAAGCATGAATTCATCAAACTAGAAGTAAGTACTTTGACTCTGACCCAGAAAACATTTTTGAAAACTTGAATTTTAGAAATATTTTGTAAAACTAAGGAGTGTCTCCCTATAGCAAAGCACTGTAATTAACTGATTTTTGCTTTCAATTCAGATCGTAGTAGCTATTTTGTTTTTGTTGTTTTGTTTTGTTTTGTTTTGTTTTGTTTTTTGTTAGGTTATTGTTTTTCAAATGTTTGATCTGCAATTTAGAGACACAAGTTTTCGAAATGCGTTGGCCGTCCTCGGAAACTAAATTAACAAATAAATAACTATGCCACGTGTATGCCTTTTAGTTTTAAATGTTGCATAGACGGGCATCACATTGATAATTTTGTACCTGGTCTTTCTCTTTTGTATCTCATCGTGCAAAGAACTTCATCAAAAGCCAAAACCTATTATAAGGTTGACCTAGACCTATCAGGGAATTCTGCTAACGTTTGGAAAGCAGTGCCATTTTTAACTTTTGAAGGAATCAAATTAATTGAATAACAGAATACCAAATTTATTGTGTTTTTTTTTTTATTTTGTATCAAAGCACAGTGCATATCCACATAAATATTTAGGGGTTGTCAAAAAGCTGCAGAACTAATGTTGATGAGAAGTTCTGTAAACCCGCAATATTAACATTACGACACCAAGGACCAGTAAAGAAAGACAAGAGGTGCTGCAATAAAGAAATGTTTTCCAGTTTCAAAAAGCATTTCAGGTAAAAATATTTATTGACAAAAATGTTATGGTTTCATTTAATAACTACAAAAACTTTTTATTTCATAAGGAAAAATGTCGAAAAAGAATATATGTCTTACAAATAGGTGTTTTTGGGGAATATTTGATACAAGCAGTATCAAGTTCCGTTTACAAAATCAAAACTGAAACTGATAAATGTGAATTTAAAGCTTTTTTTTATTAAAATATTAGTCGGCATTTAAAACACAGAGGCGGGGATGAGCATTCGATAAAGAGTCCAAAGCTTCATATTTTTGCTCACAGAATAATACCAGATAATATACACTTAAACATGTATGCTGGATGATTGGTATGATTTACTTAAGAATTCGTTTGTTGTGACGCCTATTAATTAAGTTAATGTTTTTGATACATGGCTTGAAAAACTCACCTACTGTAATGGCCTCAGTGTGGACATATTGATAGGTAACGTATAACATCCATGAAATACTACTAAACAATGACAGTGACATTTCTACAATTCACAATAAACATACAAAAACTTCCGGGTAGGTAATACTTTAAACATTTCTATACCTGTAGAATAGTACACCTATAAATAAATTAAACACCTTTTGTATGTAAAAAAATAAATTTGTTTCGTTGTAAAATTGAAGATAACGTAAAAAAGAATATATATTTAAAAAAAAATAATAGCATTTAAACTCAGTTTAGCACGTTATTTGCTCTCTATCAGTTTTAAACATCTTTGAGTTTATGGTCTTCGAAACGTTTAGATTTAATCTGCACTGAAGAGACATAAGTTGTCGAAATGCGCATATGCAGAATTTAAATTCACAGTAACTTCGGTATTTAGTCATTTATAATGTTCAATATTATTTCAAAAGTCATTTAAAAGTGTCTATAGAGACGCATTAAATTTCAACTTAACA
>MJUU01002698.1:0-11934 GCA_002080025.1 Modiolus philippinarum | reverse complement strand
CAAATTCGTCTTGCCCGACCCCGAAGGGCCCACGGCGAGTAACCGGAAGTAATCACTCGGCATATTTTTTACTCCTTGTATTGTTTTAAAATTATTCGTATTAGACTTTTCTGAAAAATATACGGGAATCGTTGTCATTTTTTATAACCCGAATATTTATTAGATAAAAAATTATGAGTGTATTTCAGGTAGGAGGGTGCATAACCGTTGTGGTAAGCAATAATGTTTGACTTTTATAATAAAAATCAGGTAAAAAAATGCTCGCATATGATTTGACCAATCTAAAAAAAATAAAAACAAAGGTGTATGGTTTTTACGAAATACTTGATATTCAAGGGGAAATCGTATATTTATATTATCCTTTTAACAATATATTTGTTATAGAGAGAGTAACTGGTGATGAGTTATCAGACTTACTAGAAACATATAGGAATCAAAAGAATAGAACAAGAGATACACGTCAGTGCCTACGGCAGTGTTACGTATAACCCGTGTCATGTACCAAGTCTTTGTTTTACTTATGAGATGCTTAAACCGCAAGCAACGTAAAAAATGTGAGTGAACTAAGAATCTAGCCCGTTTTACCCGTCTCAACTGTAGTGAATAACGAAACTTACATGTTTGCTTATTTTCGTTAGTCCCGTAGATAGTAGTTAACTATGGGGAAAAGCCGTAGGTTTTCAAAAAACGTTTTTTGAAAACCTACGGCTTTTCCCCATAGTTAACTACTAATTCCGTCGTGTTTTATGTCTTATTTGATACATTTCCAAATTTAGAACGGAAAGCTTAAAGGTTTCGTAAATATTTAATCGCTGAGTAGAGAAAATGGCCATACAAAAAACCGCGGTGATGTCGGTAACTGAAGAAAATAAATTTTCGCTGATGTCCGTAACTGGAAATGAAGATATCCGTAACTGGTATGAATTTTGTTTGCTCAGGTTTCAAGGTATTTCATATACCAGACAGTAATAGCAATGAAGAAACTTAAGTTGTGCAAAGTATTGTAGATACATCCGTCTGCCTTGTCAAATACATTTGTCATAAGATTTAGATAATATATGCTACAGCCTTTTCTTTGCGATGTCTCAAGAAAGTTCAAAGGCCCAGCAGTTCTGGTCGATTTCCTTTATTGGTCATAGATATATTATAAAAAAAGACAAAAAAAACAAAAACAAAGCAAAAACAAAAACAAAAAACAAAAAACAAAACAAAACAAAACAAAATAAAAAACAAAAAATCAAAACAAAACAAAACAAAACAAACAAACAAACCAACAAAATGTCTGAAAAAAAACAAACAGAAAAAATGCGTTTCAGATAAGATGAAAATTCAAACGAGTAACGATAGAATATAGTAGGGTGCCCAATGTCCAAAAAGACGCTTAGTGTTAACGGAATAACACACGACTAATTTTTGTTTTATAGGTTGGAATAGTTATTAAATTTTATATTTTTCATTGTTGTAGAAAGTTTCCGTGGTCACGATTTCTGTAAGTTCTCGTTTTTAAGGGGTACCCTGTAGCAGATTCTTAGATATGGTATCTTTACATTTATAGAAATTAGTAAGAGTCTCTGCTATCCTGATAAAAAGCTACTTTTGTGAAAGTCAAGACCTAAAATTTTGTTTTACTAGCTAAAATGTAACTTATTATCCTGTATTTATCCATTTAATTTTAAGATATGTCGGTTTTAAAAGTGGAATAAAAAGGGTCATGAATTTAAGAGATTTTTGTTGAATACGAAATTACGTACCTGAATTTTCGAAATATTTTAATTTAAACGGAAACATGACTATCATCTGTACATATGTGCCAAAACTCATGGGTGTCATGTCGGCCATTACAGAGAAATCCACATATAAAAGCATTAAATTTGCGTAAAAATCTCAAAATTTTATGCGAATCTGGAATTTTTATAGCTTGATAAATCTGGAAACGTACGAAGCGCGACAACTCTAATCTATATGAAGGTAGAAAATAAAATGGTAGACCAAGTCTTGTCAAATTATATGGATCTGTTGGAGATTTTGAAATTGGTCGAATTTCGACTTTTCATGTACATACTAATGTTTTTACATTTAAATTGAAATTTCGCTATCCATGTAGATGACGTAACAGGGTTTTGGTCAAGTTTTATTGGTTTTATTAGGTTTTATGGTAGTGCGTATTTTTCATGGAAATTTACTAAAGTAATACCAAAAACAAAACTGTGATTTATTTTGTCCAGAATTATTCAATTTTTAAGAGGTAAGTCTTAAAAATTTAATTTTTTCAAGGTTTCCTTTAAACAAAGGTTCAACAAAAACTTAGAAAATACTATTCATAATAATTGAAAGCGTCCTTTATATATTTCAGGTGCAAATATTTAAAATTGCACATCTCAAAATCAAATGGTAACTGTAAAACTTGTTTAATGAAAATAAATGACAAATCATTACAAAATATAAGTCAACGAACTGTCTGGATAAAATTAATATTATTTTTTGAAAATTTCGCGAGGGGTTTGTTTGTAAAATGAAGCCAACTTTTAGTTCCGTGAGATTTTTCTTGATTTTAGGAAATGACCTTTAACCGCATTTTAAATAAAATGTGACCAAATTTGATCTCTACGACATTGTTATTTCGATGCGCCATGGTCTCCTCTTTCCAAAAATGTATAATCAGGTATGTGTGATTCCGTTAACCCAAATTCGAAAAAATCGTCTCTTGGGCACCCTGCTAATACACATTAACCACGTGGAGATGAAAATAACAATGGGAGAAATTAGGGGACGACCATTTTATTCTGAGGGGGGCCTGGCAGTTTCGGTCGAGTCAAATTATTTATTTTCAAAATTTTGCGGGCTAGAATAATTATTTTTATTTTCAATAACATAATCATATCGTACCAATAAATCTAAGGTCAGATTATTTATTTTCTTGGATGTGCAGGCCAGATTATTTATTTCCAACTTTTTCAGGGACAGAATATTTATTTACAAAATCTGCCANGTTTGACAATATATCGAGAGACCCCGTAGGAGTAGAGATTTCACAAGAGATTTCAAGACCGGTTACGGCAGAGCCCGCATCGCTCACCTGGCTACTGATTTCGTTCATGCTTTCTAGAAAAGATGAAACACCTTTGTGAGCCATGAAACGGATTTCAAAATATTGCAGTTTTTCATAAGGTCCAACAACAAACTTGGATGCATGATCTTCATTCAAAGTCAAGTAAAGTAAACGAACGCTAAGTAGTGGTGAGACAACATCATATGTAATAAGATGTCACGAATGTTTGGTGATTTTTAGCGTTACCTTCGGTATGGCATATGCTCCTATGCTTCCTATATTGTAAGTCCATACCTTGTGGAAATGATCTTGTTCAGTAAACATGTTTTATGCCCCCCTCTCGTAAGGCGACGGGGCATTAATTTTTACGGTTGTCCGTCCGTGCGTATGTCCGAAAAAATTCGTCAAGGATTAAGCGGCTTGTGAATGCAGTAAAGATTTGATATTTTTTTCTGAAGCTTTGGTATGATGAGTTGTACCGTGTCTCCCCTTTTAGAGTCCGCCACTCATCTACTTCTTGTTTGCCGATAACTATGTATCGGGAGCATCCGTGTGCCATGGGCATATTTTCTTTTATTTTTTTCAGTTTTAGAATTTCGTATAGTGGCACTAAAATCTTACCTCGATCGAAGAAATTTAAAAAGGTGAAGAGTTAACATCATTTGTTAAATAACATATCTGAAATGTACCTTGTTTCAGTTGAAAAAGAAGTATTATTTCCAAAAAAATAAGATATAATATAAAAATAAAATAAAGAATGATTAAACAAAAATAAAGTCAAAGTGGGACGACTGTTCCGCATATATTTATTCACAGACCTTGTTTGTAATACTTAAATACTTACGTTAGAGGAATATACAACAGTTTATAATATTTAATTAATCATTTTTACAGACACGTTTTTTGATTTCTAAATATTTAAAACTGATTTTCTGTGGTGAGACACAAATTGTAGGAAGGGTCATCTGCAGAAATCATACTAGAGTGACATGTTAAATACAATTTCGTATTTAGTTCAAATATCGTGTATTTTTAATTTTGGCTGCATGCAGTGTAATATATATTTTACGAAAGGATATGGAGTAAATGAACATGAGACCATAACACATATGTTAACTCCAACTGCAATAATTTTATTGAGCTGTATGGCCATTTCGGAAATTAATTCCTCATCGGCAGTACTTACTAGAACCCAAACAAAGGAAATCCATAATTTCAAAGAATGTTTAAAATGCATTAAACCAGACGAAATTCGAATATTCAGTAATATCAAATATAGCTTCGGACAAAACTACGATGGAGGGAGTTAATCCTTCGGTTTTAGAATTTACATAAATTTAGATAATAGTAATTGAACAAAGTGTACATATGAGATATTATCTCATGTACAAGTACACCATATCTAAGAAAAATAAAGAGCATACATCTCTACCACGGGGAGTTAACACTTAAAGCTGAAGGATTTCAATTTTTGCTGTTCTCCCGCTCGGCAAACTATTTTTCAGAATAAATTGGCTTATAAAAAGAATATCGCGATAAGTTCTAAGGTCGAGCATTACATAAAAAAGCATCTGCAACGGTTTTTAAATTATGATTTTGTTTACTTATTTATTTATCTATTTTGACAAATAAATAATTTTCAAACAATTATTGAATCTGGACGCTTTTAAAGTTTCTATTTTATCCTCTTTTGCATGTTTTATTGAAGAGATCACAGAGCAATATGCATATGCAACAATAAATATTATTAGTCAAAATTTGTTCTTCTGATCCTAAAAAACAAAAAAAAACATGAAACAGATATACCATAAATCAACAGTTACGGACATCCTTATCAAGGACTTGCGTATCAGTTACGGATATCAGTTTCTTCAGTTACCGACATCACCGCTGTTTTTTAAAGCTATTTTCTCCATTTAGCGATTAAGTTATCATACAACTTTTAGCAGTTCAATTCCAAATTAAATGATACACCAAATAAGTTTTGAAAAGCTGAAGAAAAATGCGTTATGATTACAAAAATCGACGGTCATAACATTGAGGCGAAACGCGTCCGCCATCTTGGGATATCGGTAACAGCAGTTACCGATATCACATTTACCCCAGTGATACTTGTTACCGCGCATCAACGTTTCTATGTTATCAGGATTTTGTATATCGTAAAATATCATCCCGTGAGCCAGAATATGAAACACAGGGGCGAGCCCCAAGTTTCAGATTCTGGCGAGCGGGATTCTATACAATAGTTTATTGTTTTGTATCAAATTCTCCCAAGGTTGCGCGGCAAGTGAGGTTCATTCCTTTTTTTACAAAATGGAAAATGTTTTGTCGTTATTTATGACTGCACAATATTTTTTGTCTTCTAACGTTATCAAATTTAGAATTATTTTGATCGAACCATGTTAGCAAATCGAAATAAAGTCGGGTTTTTTCATTACAGAACCTCTCCATCGTTTACATAAAAATTTTGTCTTTCATTTCCTAGGCGCTTTTATGACGTCACAATGTAAACAAAATGGTGGCTCTGCTGAAGTTATCAGCGACTTAGTTTCCGTATTTCTCGTTTGAATTTTTGTGTATTTGTGACGGTAATTTGTTTGCAAAATTAAAAACAGAAAATATAATAGATTCTTTATCTAATTCAGATTTATTTCTTGCGAAACGGATAAAAGGATATTGCTAGTCAAACGTTTGGAGAATTCCCGTGACTATAACTCCAGGTCAACCTCTTGATAAGTTCGGGTCAACCGGATATGGCTTTTGCGGAAGTGCTCTGCAGGCTGAGATAGGCACAGGGAAAGACGATGAATACTTATAACCGCACATTATTGTTACATTTCCGTGACGTTTAGTTTAACGCTTCCGTTTTAATTTTGATATAAGAATGTGTCATATTTTAAATCATTCTCTTTGCATCGAAACAAACTAATGTGGCATTCTTTGATTGATATAGTTGTGAAATATATACTCGGTACCTATTGTTCTCAAGCAAATCAGTATTTTAAAAAAAGGTGAACATTTCACTGCATGGCACAAGAATTGTAAATTAGCTGGGCAAGAGTTCTAATCATAGTTATATTTGTATGGGCTATATTTATTTATATTATTATTTATATTATTAATTTGATATCATTTGAGAAATTTGATTTAGTGGAGAACTGATCATATGACCCACTGTATTTTTAGAGATTGACTAGAAAACAGTATATGAAAAAGTTATATCGCATGTTACTAAAACAGTAATGAATATGGCAAGTTTCTAGCAATGTTGCTCAATTCATTTTGATGTAATTACATGTATATATTATACACACTGTAGTTATATTATAGTTTTTTAACTTTTGAATATTAATTTTTGAAATATCTCAATTGCATCTTGCATTTAATTATTTAGATAAGGATAAAAATTACCTTTTCAGTGTTTCTGTAAATTAATAATATAACAATTGTAGTCTGTGAATGAGGTCGATACGATGTTATATTGACCTGGAAAAGCATATCGACCTCGGATTTCATCCTTGGTCGATATGCTTTTCCCAGGTCGATATAACATCGTATCGACCTCATACACAGACTATAATTGTATAATATTGTCTGTGCATAACTCCGAACAAATGTATCCCTCATGACTACAAAATACAAAAATACCAAAGTTGCAAATTTAGTTATGCTGTACACGTGTTTCAAGGAGTAACCTCTCATCAGCAGCATTAAAATCAAATGATATGGAAAGCCATAATCGAAAAATTGTAAACAAAGAAGTACTCATTACCAAAAATACCGAAATAGGAAGCCAAATCCAGTACGAGTGCCATACACGGAATGAAGCCGTAGTATTTTTAAGGGGTTAAAATTTTGATAAAACAGTTAATTTTAGGGATGTCAACGAGTATTCGAATACTCGAGTATCGCTCGGAAGGTACGAATATCGAGTACCTAATTGGTACTCGAATACTCGGCATTATAACTGCCATTCTCTGCCTTCAGAACATAACGCTTTAAAACATAATAAACTCGTTACTTCCTCCTAGATGAGACATATATTGAACATCTGTATAAACGTGTAGTCAGTATATGCTACTTAAAATTCAAAAGCAATTATCTCCCCAAATACTTTTTCATAAGGTTAAATTTCTTACAAGCAATTTCTGTATTAACTAAAACAAAAATCTGAAAAGTGAAACATGTTTGAATTTTCAATTGCATTTTCTCAACAAAAAAAAATAAATAAATAAAATGCATTTTCAAATAAAATGCAAAAATGATAAAAAAAAAACAATTAAAACTGAACCCTTTGTCGTAAGAAAAGTAAGACATGGGCAGAAATACCTCTGATGGTATTTGTNTGTTAAACTATGTTCCCCGCTGGCGGCCATCTTGGATGAGGTACGATCATAAAAATCATAAACTTTGAAGGGGACCATCTAAGGACTATTGTGACTAAATTTGGCTTAAATTGTTCAAGCGGTTTCAGAGAAGAAGATCTTTGAAAGCATTTCCCATCTTGGATGAGGTACCCTTAAAAATTATAGTCACACTTGCGGGTCTGTACTTAATTCAAGGTGGTTATTAGTGGGAACTATAGTTTAACATTGGAAACATATGCTATAGGAAAAAATGTTTTGTCCTAACTTCATTGGAAATACCTGGCCAACTGGAATGGAAGTAGGCTACAATCGTTCTTAGATGATCTGCTTTTAAAATTACACGGTATTGTACGAAGACATAAATTTTCTGGGTTTTTTTGGCTGCGGCATTTCAATTTTTTTCAAACTCGGATTCAGTCTTTGCCTTTTATTATTTTTTCTCATATTCATTTTTGGTGGTCTCGATAGCTAAGCTACCAGAATATGTTTTTTATCACACAATTACGGAAACAGGATAGCGAAGGAAAGGTTAGGGTTTCCATACACTAGTTTACCCCTATGCCTGGCCTTTGCTAGTGCTGGTACCCAGGGTTTGACACTAACTTTACCACCTTTGTAGTCAAAAGGACTACAAGATGATAAAATTCACTAGTCCTGAAGTGAATTTACTGGCCCGAAATAGAGACAGTTTTGAGAAATTTTCCAAATGTTGCAAGCCCAAAGGACTGCTAATTTACAAAATTTAGTAGTCCTTTTACTAACCTCGGGCTAGAGGACTAGTGTTAGTGTCGAACCCTGGGTACCAAGTCGGTCTATACTGATTTCCTATCGTAGTAGTTGTTTGTCTTTTGTCCTTTCATGTTTAAATTTCGTGAATGGAGTTTTTTTGGTGGATTGAACTGTTGTTAAGGTCCATATTTAAAGTTTGTGTTCTACGGCCAAAATTAAATAGGTTCTTTTCATCCGAGTACCTACAAAACTGATGAAAATTAAAATTTTTATTGTAGCAGCACCTAGCTATGTAAAAATACATCCATTTTTCTTTAAATCATTTTGAAAACACTTAACATTTTTTCTCCATTATTGTAAATACAAGAAAATGGAATAAGATAAGAGAACAGCCCTAAATACTCCGATACTTTTCTGCCAGGTAATTAAATGTGTGTATTGGTTAGAATACATCAAAACTGACATTTCTAGAAGTGTTCATGACCATGGAACTAAAATTGGGAGAGTTTCAAACAGTTTATGAAAGAATTTCACGAGATAAACTGTACTTTTAACATTTTCAGAAAAGGAAAAAAAATGATTATAACATACAAACATAATTTAAAAAAAAGAATTCTATGAAAAAAAACAACAAAAAACATTAAATGAGCGTAGATTTTTCATAGCTAGATTGAATTTTAAATTTATTACCACTTTTATCTAATATCTGTACTGGTCAAGGAGTAGATCTTGCCATCTGATTTTTGGACAACTATTGTGAAAAATTGTGAGTGAAAATATTTGAAATAATACTTGTTATTTAAAGTTAAGAAAAATATAATTTCAAACAATAAACTCATTTGCAAAGCAAGATGGCAAGAATTGCATCCATAAAAAACATGGCGAGATCTGCTCCTTGACCAGTACCCATGTGAAAATTACCTATGTAATTTGAGCCTCAGATCACATTGTTTATGATGATGACCCAAATGTTTCATGTTGTCGCTTTTGATTATTGTTGTAAATGACTTTCCAGTAAGTAAGTGCACAGAAATTATCAATTAACTTACCAGTCCCAGTATCTACTGTGGATGGTGTACACCT
This sequence comes from Modiolus philippinarum, assembly GCA_002080025.1. Classification (NCBI taxonomy): domain Eukaryota; kingdom Metazoa; phylum Mollusca; class Bivalvia; order Mytilida; family Modiolidae; genus Modiolus; species Modiolus philippinarum. The sequence continues at coordinate 2,706 of MJUU01002698.1, read as the reverse complement.
GACTTAAGGAGGTTCGCTCCTCATGTTTTAGGATTTCTGTCAGATTTTCGGAATTCTCTGGTTTTATCCATTTCAAAGCATTATAATTTTTTGCACATGGACCCCCTTATTTTTTACCATAATTTCATTTAATACATCTTTATTAACATTCTGTAAAAATTTCATTAAATTTTATTTATTCTGTCACATTCATTCATGGTCAAATCTTGCCAATGTTAATCCTATGAAAAATTCAGAGGAGTTCAGTTTCCCGCCAAATTTTCAATTACTTATATCTCAAAAACGAGATCATCAACCTATCAATTTTTTTCACTTAAATTACTTCTTTTTTTATTTTCCAACAAAAAATCATGTTTATGTGAAATCCTATTTATTTTCAAATAGAGAAGCGAACCCTCTTAATGTTAAACACCTGTCTTTTTTCCTTAGATCTTCTGTGCCATGAGTGTTACTTATTTGCATCAAGTTTGGTATTCCACAGTAAACCTACCGACAATTTCTGCGATTTTTTGCAAGAATTTCTTGAAAATGAGTCTCACAAACAGTGTGAATAAATGCTTCATACCAGCTCGGCAAAAAACCACATTCAGTCAGTACATTTGTAAATAACTGATCATTTTTTTTTCATTTTTAGATACAAATTCGTCTGAACAAGCCAGTAGATTATCAGACAATTTCGATAAATGACATTCTTTGGACGTCATTTTGTCACTTTTATGGCATGTATGTCATAATTGTGGATCCTGTCTGCTGCTGCTAATTGTAAACTATGAAGTACTTCTTAACCGGGTACATATAAACCGCAAAACGAAATCGAAACGAAACGAAACGAAATGAATCGAAACGAAACGAAATCAATACAAACGAAACGAAATAAATCGAAACGAAACGAAACAGATTCGAAACGAAATAGAAACGAAACCTGATCGAAACTAAATCAAAATGAAATTGTGAAACTAAATAAAAACATGTTCTTTATGGTTTTTATTGAAATTTGGGTAAAGTTTTAGTAAATTAAGGTCCTGAATTTTTCAAATGCTTTAAAAGTCATATACCACTATAAGTACAAAGATTTGAAAAAAGGTATAGATGCAGACTGTATGATAAGTTTCCGACTTTAAAATTTTGCATTTTATTTTGAAAAAACGGCCATAGATAAATTGATATGTAGTTATAAAGTTTATTTTGAACTAAAACATTCTTTTCACATAAGTTTTATGTCACCAAAAAGAATGACATCCTTGATAGGAACCTTATAGTAGGACATCGAAGCAAACTTTTTTCTGGTCGGGAAAGTCTATCTTTGGCCAATAAAACTACACAAGACCACAGATTGTAACTTGTAATGACTTAGTTTTTGCATTTCATATAAAATGAAGTAACGAGTTTTACAACTATGGAAACGCATTAGATTCTCTGGTATGAAAGATTACAGCCATATAGACCAATGAAGACAATAAACAACAAAAGATACCAATAATCGCACTGGTCTGCTAGTATATACCAACATGAGATATTGCAACGGTCAAGCGAGTGGAAAAGGTTACATTTCAAAGAGATGTATTTTACACCCCAAGTCGACGTCCTGTAAGGCAGCCTGCGGTAAAAGAAACACACTTTACACATTGTTGTTCATTGATTGACAAGCAGGCGATGAAGAGTGTGTTTGTAGAATAATTGATTGACAGTACCGTCATAAGATTCGGCCGAAACGTTGGGCAGTCATCCCTTCTTTCAATTTTTTCTCATTTTTATATGTTTTTAAATTTGTATATTTTTGTGTTTTTTACTTTTTAATCGTGGCCAACTATACCATTTTATTTTGTTCCATAGTTAATTCGTGGCCATTGCACAACATATATATTTTTAAACTATGCCATACGCTGATGAATAAAATTTTGACAAGGCAAATGATTTTACTGACACACACTTTCATTCTTAGTATTTATGAACGGCAATATTATACATGTATGGATTCTTACATCCTGAACATAGTACTTAAATTCCGAGTACTGTAATCATGTAATTACCTTATTTTAGCAGATAACAAATCGTACACTGTAATGAAAGTATCAACTTATCAAATAAAATAATCTGCATGTGGTAAAGGATTGTATATCGTGTTGTTCTTCCGATCTTCTGTGCGATGTCCAATATGAAATATTGCTGCGGTCAAGGAAGTGGCAAAACTTTCAATTTACAGACATTAAGATTTACACCCACTACCTCAACCTTTCACTGACCCGCCGTCGTGCAAAGACAACATTGTATACATTTGTCAGGTTTTCATGTCTGATATATCTACAATGTAGACGTTTTACATCGACGAATCTAACACATTGTGTATATCGGGTGTTAATCTTGACTTCATTACAATAAAAGTTTTGCCACTTCCTTGACTGCAGCAATATGCATACTCAAGTGGACGGATTTACATGTCTTTTTCATCATTGATGTCATTGAAGCAATAACTTTTATATTCAAGAATAATCAAGAATACATTTCGATTCGTTTCGTCTCATTTCGATTTCGTTTCGTTTAGATTTATTTCGTTTCGTTTAGATTTATTTCGTTTCGTTTCGTTTTATTTCGTTTCGTTTCGATTCATTTCGTTTCGTTTCGTTTCATTTCGATTTCGTTTCGTGGTTTATATGTACACCTTCTTAACCTCTTACAGTAAAGAGTTATACACAAGGGGAATAACTC
>MJUU01002697.1:33806-60407 GCA_002080025.1 Modiolus philippinarum | reverse complement strand
GGAGGTGTTCCATAATTGGAAGGATTTACAATCAAAAGAAGAAAAGAAGAAGTTGATGAGTAAAAAGCACAATCACGTGGGTTTTCGATCGGAGACACGCCCCCCCCCCTTACAACCAATTCTTGATATAAATAAATAAATGAAGTGCTATTTACGTACAAGATTGACCCTCACGAGTTGAAAATCAAACATAAACAATAACTACATTACATAAACGCGACAAACATAATTGTGCGGTTATGCGGATGTAAACTTGGATTCTATTGGCTGATTAACCACCTGCTAAATAACCATGTCCGCCATACACAACAAGAAAATCAATAATCGTGATAATGTAGTGTTTCACATTAACAAACATGCAGTAAGCATAGATAAATAAAAACATATTTACTTCTACGTAATGTACAGCCTGAAAATTAAAATACGAAAAACATCTATATTTGGAATAACATGTAAATTATATGAAATGTTTTGTCTGCGTTCATTTTCAAAGGTTTCCGCTCAGTATATTTCGAAATGGTACAATCATTATACAACTTGAAAAATCAATAAATCACTCAGTTGTGTATTGTTCATGTTACGCTGTCAGTTGGTATAGTGTTTATTTTTAGAATCATGTAGTTAAATGTAGGTCATTTTGTAATTATCGTTTTTGTAGTTTAATCCAAACTGTGGTTAGCATTACCGCACAAAAATGTTATCATGCATTGGACCAACTAACATGATTATTTAGATAGTGTCGAAAACGGTTGAACGGTGCGGCTGACACCTTACCGTTCAACAATTTTCGACACTATCTAAATAATCATGTTAGTTGGTTCAATGCATGATAACTTATATTATCAATCAAAATATTTATAACAACACAAACATGTGGAGTTAGGATTTAAAACACTCTCCCATAGCTATAATGGACAAGTCCACCATCACCTGTGTAATTTGTGTATTGATCTATTTATATATCTTTGTCGGTCACAGTTATATACAACACATAATGGCATATTCATTAGAACTGAAAGATTCATGTTCATAGAGGACAAAAAAAATATCATCGGCTAAAGAGCTAACATTATATATCATGCATTGAACCAACTAATATGATTATTCAGATAGTGTCGAAAATCGTTGAATGGCAAGCGACCTTCAGGTCGCGCCGTTCAACCATTTTCTACACTATCTAAATAATCATATTAGTTGGTTCAATGCATGATAACATTTTTGTGCGGTTATGCAAACCTGTTTGTGTTTAACTAAAAAAACGATAATTACAAAATGACCTACATTTAACTACACGATTATACACATAGACGCTATGTCGACTGACCGCATACCCTGGACAATACACAGCCGAATGATGCATTGATTTTTCATGTTTGGCGTTTTCGTAATACATGGAGCGAAAACCTTTTTGAAAATGAATGCAAATAAAATATTTCATATAATTTACATGTTATTCCAAGTATAGATGTATTTCACATTTTAATTTTTTAATGTAAATATCAGGTTGAAATTAGTTTTACATTACGTGGAAGTAAACTATGTTAAACTTTAATTACGATATGTTTATTTATCCATGCTTACTACATGTTTGTGAATTTCGTCCTTATGTACAATTTTTATATGTACGCTTTTAAATGACTTTGGTCTACATGTAGGTGAAACACTACATTATCATGATTATTGATTGTCTTGTGTAGGTTGGATATGGTTATTTAGCAGGTGGTTAATCAGCTAATAGAATCCAAGTTTACATCCGCATATCCGCACAAAGTGAGTTAGGCTACAAGTAGAAATCTATTATACGACACGGCTTCGCCTTACCGTATAATAGATTTCTACTTGCAGCCTAACTCACGATGTTAGCTCTATAGCCGATGATAATATATAATGTTCTCAAGGGTAAACTATAGCAAATTACAGAAAGGCGGTGTTAACATTTTGCTCACAAGCTAGTCTTTAATTTCTTCTACTAAAGATGGTAATAACGTGATTGCGTTCGTGAAATATATAATGCTATTATGAGCCTGCAATGAAAACAGATTCTTATTTTTTAAATCTGAATTTATGTAGCAATGATGCAACAATCTTAAATATGTTGACAATGAAAAGTGTAAAGTGAATCTGACATTGATTGATTAAAATATTTTCTGTTTTGGGTATAAATAGGTAAAAGGTATAACGATAAGCTCCTAATTTACGTACTAAGAATTTTTTAATAATTGTATGAGGCGGAATTTTTAAGTCCTTATTAATGAGGCGGTCATCTTCTCGTAAACAGATTGCAACTTCTGGTGAGCATGAATAATCATTGAATGGTACTGGTCCTGTGGTTATGATGAATAAAACCAGTAGCCAAGTAAACGATACAGGTGCATGCATGACTGTAGTTTTTATACTAGTATATACTTTATAATATTCAATTATTCTATGCTTCTATAATAACAACATGCAAGAACGTAGGCAGAGAAAGCAGACCAAATTTCTAAAATTATCTGTTAAACTGACTTGATTATTTCATTAATTATATTCCATTAGAGTGAATTCATCTTTATGGATTCTGCTTCAAGCAAAATAAATAAATTCAATTAAAAGACAAGTCTGTCCCATAAATGTTAGCGGTATTATGACCAACTACCGGTATGTTGATAGGTGACGTGCATACTTAATTAATCGCACTAAATGACAATGTTGCAAATTAATTAAGAAGAATATTGTAAAGAAAAAAAGTTAATTGAATGTCGAAAAGTCAAACTGATATTTTAAGGCAAAGCATTAAATTTCAAATACTTTATTGTCAATTCAATCTACTTTGTTCTGCTATAAGGCTTCATTATTTACAAATTTGTCTGCAACAGCTTTCTAGAATGTTAGGATACATACACGTTGTAATTTACAAGGTTTTGTTTCAAACAAATTTGTTTTGAAAGCGTGATTTTTTTTTACTCTTGCGTTTATTCTCTGTATTCATTTTTTTTTACTCTTGCGTTTATTCTCTGTATTCATTTTCTCTGAATGCATTTTGATCAAACTTTCACAGAATCTTTATTGCATGCTGTCATAGTGAACCTTCTATTTTGGATTTGGATCTGAAAAAAATTGGGGGTTCCCCATAGCTATACATGGACTTAGCCATGCATATTCATTATAATGGTACTGGTATATATGCAATCTGCAACTTCTCCTAAACCAAATGAATGGAATTTGATAAAACCTTCAGTGAATCTTTATCACATGATGAAATAGTGCACCTTCTCTTCTACATTTTTATTTGACGGACTAAGCAATATATTGTCATTAGGGGTACTGGTATGCAATCCGCAACTCCTCCTAAGCCAATTAATGGAATTTGATGAAATTTTCAGAGAATGTGTATCAAATAACTAAATACCGAAGTTATTATGAATTTACTTTCTGCATATGCGCATTTCGACAACTAATGTCTCCTCAGTGCAGATAAAATCTAAACGTTTGGGAAATACAAATGATTTCATAATGTAATTTCTATTTTAGATCATCATCTGACAAATATTTTGGTATTCCGATATCCAAATTTGAACTTTGTCACCTATGTATCTTATGTAGGGGGAGTGGAGGCATCATTTAGTGAGATATGCTCTCAGTATTTCTAGTTTGAGTTTACCTTGGATGTACATATAATTTTCGAAATACAACTGACACATAGAGGTTCTAAATGTCTTTTTTCTCTACAACACACAATATCTTTCTAACCTTTTTTAACGATACTATGCTGACAAACATTTATTTGTAAATTACTATGTAAACCTCTTTCAAAGTATATTGACCACTGGAAGGCAAAGAAATTACAGACACTGGCAATTCCGCAACATCAAGGAATCTTATTTGTCTTACGTGATGCCCTTCTATATTTCCTTCTAAAGGTACATTTGTTTTTGGTTTTGAATCAGCTGTGTATGCTTCACTAGTCTTTCATACACAAAGGTTTTTGCTTTTCGTTCTCTAGGTGACTTTCCAATTCTGCTTAGACCAAAAAGACATAAAATATCAGAAGGTTCTTACACAATATTGAGTTTGTGGATGAGGAACATTGTTTTCAATCTTGACTCCTCTAAACAAAAGTCATGAAATGATTAGTCTTTGACTATAAACTATACTTTATGATAACAAAATACTGACTTACGGAGATGTTTATAAAATAATACGTATCCAACGACAAAAGGAGTAAAAGAAAGATCAAAGGACAGAGTTTGCACGGTCGAGATCCTCTTTCGTTTTATTAAATTAGCAAGTATTACTTTCATTTGTAAATTTGATATGTTGAATCTAACAGCAAAATCGAAGGTATTGCTGCCAACTTCAGAAATTCCTTATCCCATCCACATAAAAATAGAACATCAACCTGTAGGAATTCACTGCCATTGCCCTATTTCTGTGTTCAGTTCCATTCCTCGTTTTTGTAGAAGTTATGTGTCGTTCTTTTCTTCGTTTTTGTAGCGAATGTGGCCAGTTCTATCTTTATTTTTGTAGCGGCCGTGTCCAGTTCTGTTCTTCGTTTTTTTTTATTGTTTTTTGTTTTGTGTGTGTGTGTGTGTTTTTTTTTTTGGGGGGGGGGGTCGAGCTTAGTTTTTTCAGTTCTGTTCTTCGTTACTGTATCGGTTATTTTGAAATTTGCATGTTCTTTGTTTTTTAGCGGCTGTATTCAGTTCTGTTCTTTGTTTTTGTATATCGGTCGTTTTCAGTTCTTTTCTTCGTTTTGTATCGGTCGGGCTCAATTTTTTCCTTCGTGTTCTTTTTATATCGTTTGTTTTCAGCTCTGCTTTTCGTTTTTCTAGCGATTCTGTTCTTCGTTATCCAGTGCTAATAATTGTTTTTTGTATCTGTCGCGCTCAGTCTTTTCCTCTTTTTGCATCGGTCGTGTCCAGCTCTGCATTTTTGTATCGGTCGTGATCAATTAATTGCCGATTATCGTTATTATTTTTTGTTCTAATTTCCGCTTATATATTTCTTTCTACTTCGAACTTTCATGGCTTTATGCCGGTTTTCTTGCGGCTTGTTGCTTCTTGGTCGTTTACCGATGTAATGATTTTAGTTATAATCCTATTAAACTAGAGTCATATTCACAGATTCTGCTTCAAGCAAAATAAATAAATTAAAATAGTCTGTCTCATAACTGTTGGTAGTATTGAGAGAAATGACATGCATACTTAATTAATTACAGCAAAGGACAGTGTGGAAGTGTGTCATTCTTCATCTATTTAAACAGAACACATTCATGAATGCATAAAGCAAAATTCATCAGAATGCTTTATTTTAATACATTGTCTTTTCTATACTCCATGACCAATTATGTTCAATATCATTTATCTTTAAAAGGTACTAGAACAATCAAAGTTGCAAAAGATGTCGGTGTTATGTAAGTCTTGTGTATCAATCAAACTGGATCAGTATTCAAGGTTTTGACAATTCTGCCATCAACTGCTTCCGGTTTACATCAAACTCAAAATCCTTGACGTGTCCGTAATCGATATTAAAAAAAAAAATAAATAAAAAAAAAATCTATCAGCATTTGCAAAGATACCATTTTAAATACTTTTTAAAACATTATCAGAATCTTCAATTGGTCCTTGAAAATGCCAGTTTTTAAATATATGATGGTTTATAAACATACTGTTGTCGTTGAAAATTCAACCTTCGAAATTTGAGAAATGTTTGAATTCAAAGTTTTGCGATATCCTAAAATCACATATGAATCACTCGGCAAAGGAACCATTCCCCTCTCTCTCTACATACGATAAGTTGCACCTCCTGAATATCAAAGACATGTCAGTCAAATATTTTTCCACAATTACGTCATTTCTATATTGGATCAGAGAGAAAGTCAACTCCGTTTTCGTTCAATATCTAGTACTGATCTTATAAAAGTGTCATACGTGTTTGTATTTGTTAAATTGGGGAAAATATAAGTACAAGCATATGGAGTACAACTAACAGATTTTGACTTGACAATTAGTACCACACATATTTTTACCTCTAGAATGGCGTGTATTGACTGTAACAAAATTGTTATTAGAAATATTAGCATTTTACTGTGAAACTTATTTATTATTTATTAGATTTTTTCTTCCAATTAGGCACATTTCGAAGGAGTAATTTGATAGCTGCCTCGTATAATTTGTTATTACAACATTTTTTTGTACCCTACATTATACAATTTTATCGTCCAGTTTTTCGTTTGTGATATATTTGGTTGCATTTTCATACTCATTTTCTTTGTATAATTATTCTTTAAGTCAATATCTGCAGTTCCTCTTTATCCGGTGACGTTTTGATACCACGTTTTTTATGTGGTTCATACAGGTAATACTTGAATTTTTGCGGTGTTAATTCCCCGTTTCTTTGTTTCTGATATTTTTTTCATTGTGCCCATATATAAACCATATTTTGTCCTTACGGTTTCTGTTGCCTTCATATGTGATTCCTATATATTGCCATGCTTGCTGTTTCAGGTGTCTCTATTTATGTTACATCTATACTGTCATGATTCGTCCTTATTGTCCTGTTGTCTATGTTTCTGTTGCCTCCATGTGTGTTTCTTCTATATTGCCACGCTTTCTGTTTCTGGTGTCTCTATGTTTGGAGCCTCTTTTGCCATGATTCGTCCTTATTGTCCTGTTGCGTTGCCTCTTTATTTCTATACTTTGTTTTTGTTGTTTCTGTTGTCCACATTTGTGTCACCTCTATATTGCCTTTCTGTTGTTTATATTTGTATTGCCTCTATATTGCCATTTTATTAAGTTGTTTCTATTGTTTCCATTTGTGTTGCCTCTATATTGCCATTTTATTAAGTTGTTTCTATTGTTTCCATTTGTGTTCCCTCTATATTGCCATGTTTTTTCCTGACTGTTTCTGTTGCCTCCATATGTGTTTCTTATATATTGTCATGCTTTCTGTTTCTGATGTCTCTATTTATGTTTCATCTATATAGCCACGTTTCTTCTTTATTGTTCCTGTTTTAAACATTTGTGTTGCTTCTTTCTGCTATGCTTTGTCTTTGTTGTCTCAAATTGTGTTATATGCGTACTTCAATGTTGCCATGTTTGTTGTTTTCTGTTGTTTCAATTTGTGTTGCCTCAATATTACGATTTTTTTTTCTGTTGTCTCGATCTTTGTTGCCTCTGTTTGTCCATGTTTTTTGCCATGATTCTGTAGTCTCCATCTTTATTGCCTCTTTATTGTAGTATTTTTTTTTTGTCCTTTTTTATTTTGTTCCATTTATGTTTCCTAATATTGCTATTTTTCTGTTGTTTCTATAGTCTCGATCTATGTTGCCTCTACATTGTAATGTTTATGTTGTCTCCATTTGCGTAAACTCTACATTGCCATTTTCCTGTTGTTTCTGTTGTCTTCGACTGTGCTGCCATGATATTGCCATGTTTCTGTTGTCTCCTTGTTGTTGTCTCAATATAGCGCTGTTTCCGTTTTCACCATTTGCAATGTTTACTTGAGCCTTTTCTTTCAACTTTTAAAAATGGCCATTACCAATGAATCCAAAACAACACAAATAAGTGTGTCGATAGGATTCTAGCGGAGATGTATGTCATTCTGTCAGTGAAAAAGGTTCCGATAAATCAAGTTTGACAATGCCACATTTCTGTACAAGGCTTATGATAGCTTGTCGGCGTAGCAGTTGCGGGTTATTTTGTTAATTTTTAGAGTAAGGGACCGACCATTTAACCTGAAGGGGGGGGGGTATGGTTTTTTTTCTGGACAGCAACAAATTATTTATTTTTTGCACGCGTATCAACAAAATATTTTTTTCAAAATTAACATTATTTTTTTGGGCAGAAAGCCTCATTCAGAAATTTTTTTTCATCAAAATGGTAGCCAAAATATTTTTTTCACATAAAATCAGATCCAACATATTTTTTTAGAAAAAAACCATAGCCCCCCACCCTTTCAAGTTTAATGGTCGGTCCCTAACTGTAAGCTAGTTTTACTGTGTCGCCATTATTGGAGGCTTTATGAAGATTCCTTGATAAGTTAGTGGGTTGCTGTCTCATTGTCATTAACTCAAAATTTCTATTTGTATTTAATTAACTTCACTCTTGAAAAAAGAAACTTTTGTTAGCAGGAAATGTCTGTTTTCTGTTTACATTACGTAACATTAATCAGCTGTTTAAAAAAAAACAAACTAGACAATTGTTTGATATACATATGGATGTTTTAATTAGTAGCATGTAAAACAATTTCATTATGAATTTCTCGCTTGCTGACTGAGTTCAAATAATACAATTAAATATAAAACAACTGTTGCAGAGAGATCAAAGGACCTTTGATGTCATCCATCTATAATTTAAATTAATGACATCAAAAATACTTAAAATATAGACAAGTAAGTTCCTTCAAATGTATGCTAGCCCTTCGCTTTGAAACTTTGTAACCATTAAGCCTCGGTTTTTTAATTGGCATGTTTGCAGTTTTTCCGAACCTAATTTCCTGGACGCATAAATTGTAAATTCGATAACTTTATACCTTTCAAAGACAATTTTAGAAATCTTTATGACCTGTCAATATCTTTAGAGGATATCTCAAAATGAGTTGGCAGATATTTTGGAAATTAGTTCTTCTCTATCATGGCTATTCACAATATTCAATGCTTCTCCTTGAAACAGGTACTGTATAACAAGTTGCAACATTGGCATTTTTTTATGCAGTTTCTCACACGTTATTTTAAACGATCTAAGAACACATATCAGGCGTTCTATATAACTTATCTTATAAAGGAATTGTTTAGAAACAAGATAAGAATTCCTTGTATTACTTCAGGTTGAAGTGGTTGATAGAAAATGAATTTTGAACTTGTCCATGTTCCTACCCCTCCTGCAACTCTGTACGTCTTAGAACATTTATGATAATGATCTTGTGATGAAGAGGTCGTCAAAATGAATTCTTCCGTAAATAACAAAATACCGAAGTTACTGTAAATTTAGGTTTACAGTGGGAGATGACCCCTGTGAGATCGATGCACGTGACCTCATCTTACACCGGTAAATGACCAACCAGACGTGTTGATTTTTGTGATACAACAATTGTAACCATGACTTAACGTCTTAAAACACCTGACGTCACAATGTTAAGGTGTCTCAGTGGTATTATTCCGCCATTTTTGTCTCACACTTGTTCATTTAGGTTTCATTCATTAAAAAAATTAGCAAAATAATTATTTGAAATGTAAAGAAGGTTCCAAAGTATTTAAAATTATTATTCCATATTACTTTTACAAAATTTTCATAACAAAAAGGTGAACTAAAACACCAAAGCTTTAAATCTGAAGCTGGATTTACAGAACAGAGAATTTATACAAGGGAGATAATTTGATAAAAGAATTTAACATGGATATCACTAGAGAAATCAACAATTTGCAATTTATCTCTCTTATTTCAACGGTGACCCCTCATTTTTATTTTTTATATGTAAACTATATAACGATTACAAAACACATGCAAAGTATGAACAAAATCTAATATAAATTTTTCAAGCTATCGTCTCATATAACCATTTTCCCTAACATTTTTATGTAAACTCCTGAAAATTTTAATTCCAGTTTTTGCGCTTAAATGCACGGTGACCCCCAAATTTTATTTTATATTTTGAACAATAATACAATTATGTTTCTACACAGAAAATTTCACAAAATTCTATAATAGGAAAATAATACCCTGCAGACACCTTAAGAATACTCACATGGTGAAAACGTTGTTCAAACAGTAAAGGTTTCCGGAAGTTTCTTTTCGCTTTTTACGGAAGAAATAGGTACTTGCGTAAGATCAAAATTAAAGATCGAGATATCTTTCACACATGTAAGAAATTCTACATCTTTTCCTCTCGTTCCGCTACGCTCCACTCGAGAAAAGACGAAATTTCTTACACTTGGGAAAGATATCCCGATCTAAAATCTGACATTATGCAAGATCCTATTAGTCTTTCACGCTAGACGCTCAATCTATTTACAACGTCAGTTGTGCATTCGTTCGGTATACTCAAGTACGCTGGTGAAACACTTTTCAAACGATTATGAACGATGCACTGCGCTGTTACACGTTTTGTGAGCGTCGTAGACAAGATGGCAATATGAATGCGCTCGACAAGAGAATTTCTGCAAGCTTGCATTGGTGCCACCAACGGTTGTACAAAAATTCTCGAACGTTGGCAAATACGTCGTAGTAGTACGACGTTCAAGTGAGAAATATTTGAAAACTTTAGCAAACGTAACGCGTAACTTGTGACGTGTCGACAGGCCAAAGAAGATGTTTCGTATGTAAAATAGAAACACCACAACAATCAACGATATCGTGATAACGGTCGCATATTTCGGAAAATGATGATTGAACTTTTTAAATCGATCCAAAAGTCATTTACTTGAACAAATTTAACACAATGACCTCCAATGCCAATTTATCATTGCAAATATGTCATGTTATATCAAAATGACGCAATTTGTCCAACACGAGAAAACGTTCAATAAGGAACATTTTGATTGACAAAGAGTAAATCAACAAATGTAAATCATCTGATTTTAAGACTTTCATTAAAAATCTGTCACTCCAAAATCTGATCTCTGGTTGATATTAATGGTATATTAAAGTCTTCTCTCTCAAATATGTAAATTAATTTTCCTTTACAGTATTGAACATGTTCCGAAACAGTTTGATGAAAGGATGGCTTCTCCATCAAGACTAATCCATTGTAAATTAATTTGTCCATAAAAACTTATGAAAATGAGCCAAGGGTTCTTCACGACCTTTCAGATATTCAAAATTGTGACTGTGTGGTAGATATTGCGGAAAAAATACAAAACATGACAACTTTATCGAACTTGCTTCACCAGGAGATCCATTTCAAGCTGTTTAGTGACCCGTGCTTCGCGTGGAGCTTACCTTCCGGGGCACCTTTTGGTGCTTCCAGCTTTTGGGGGTTTGCACTGCTAGTGCTTTAGTTTTGTGTTCTTGTGCTGCCTCGTATTTTGGATATCCCCTTTTCTGTTTCTGTATTCGTTTGCCGATGTATTTAACAACTACAATGATGCAAGACGCTCTACAAGTAACCAGTTCGATCATGTTTTTCCAACGATATATTCCGACAGCTCCATGAAGTATCTGTGCTTTGTAATACAATATTACGATTGTATTGCACTTAAACTATGCATATAACTGAGGTAGTCAATATGATTCCCTCCCGATACTATTTAACTTCTTCTCATGTTTATTTCATGCTGTATTATTGCGCCATTTTACATGCGACACATTTTTCAAACGCTTAGTTTGAGTACGAAGTAAAAACTTTTAGAACGTATTAAGGTAGACACTGCCTATCAGGGTGGATAAAAATCAAAGTACAGAGTACTGTTATTCGGTTTTCCATGTTTAGTTGAAAAAAGAATGTTATACTCTTTCCTCAGCTAAATAAAAGGTATCTCAAAGAAAATACACAAAATTCAAAGAAAATACAAAGAGAGAGAGAGAGAGAGAGATGGGTATAATTTTGATGACATATTACATTTTGAACTGAATTATTTTGATTTGTCATCACGCCTAGGAGTCTATAAAATTTTCCACCAAAAGCCGTACAATATATTCAAATGACGTTCTTGATACCCCCCCCCCCCCCGGTCTGGTCAACTGGCAATTTCTCAAACCAACTATGCTTACAAAATGACAAGTGAAACAACGTCACTTCATACGCGTGAAACACAAATTTAAACCATTTTCAATATTTCTAATACACTTTGGTTTCAAATCGAAGGTATCACGGAAAACAAGGCCAGGAAGATCTGAAATACGAGTTGTTTTTTTTTATTAGATCAACAAATACCCCCTTTATATATGCATAAGAAACACCCAATTAGTAAACAGTAGTCAAACGATTTTCAAGCATTTTGAAACTGCATTTGTTATATGTCGTGAAAATCTTTCCACTCATGCAAACGGTCATAGTTTATTTAATAAAGTGAAGTGGACCTTATTAGTTTGGCTAGAATATTTATTTTTACTGGCACCAAGGTTAAATTATTTATTTACAAAAACACTCAAGCCCTCCTGAAAATCAAATGGACACTGTTTCACAGGACACCTTTTTGGATTACATAAGTAGTGTAGTTCAATGTTATGAAACGAACGTTGCACAGGTGATGTTGTCATGATATGTTACATAACCAAGTTTTGTGTTATAAACGTCATTCCGTCCTGCTTACATCATTGATCCCCCCGCAGAAATATATTCCTGTGTTCTTTTTATTCCCGTTTTGCATTGTCCTCATAAATACATGTATAATGTCACACTAGGAAAGATATCGTCAAGTAAATGAACAATTTTGACGCAAAAAAAATCATGTGAAGACATATTCGTACCCGGGATAATTTCAATTTCGACAGCTATATGAAGTTTTCCTAACGGTCCTAACGGAAAACCTCATAAAAATCATTAATCGGGATTGTCCAACATGTTTGAGCTGAATTCATTGCTAGATGTCGAATATCGCTACATACATGCTGTTTAAATCAACAAACATAAAATTAACTGGCAACGTGTTCTTACCAACGCTGTCATCTGTTGTATGTGCCTTTAACAATCATACCAAATAGCATAAAACCAGGAAAACAAAGGACACAAGGCTTGGACTAATATTCAAAATATTTGTTTTCGTACCAGTCGTGAATAATCTGATCATGAAATCTTTCAAAATTCAGGAATGTGGCTTTTGAAATTGGAACTCTCTTGTAATTGAAGGCAGAAACGATGGCCAAAAATATCAGCAAGAAGGAATGACTTGATTCCTGCCCAAAGAAATAAAAAATATACCACCTAAAACAAGTAGTTATGGAAATGAAGTGTACTTATAATTCTTTATACATGACTAAAATTTTATACATTAATTAAATCTTAAATGACGATAAAAAAACAGTTACAAATACATGTAGATTAAGTACAAATCGCCCTTGTGACTCCCTCTCAATGTGTTGATGCATTGATT
The DNA here is from genome assembly GCA_002080025.1 of Modiolus philippinarum. Lineage (NCBI taxonomy): Eukaryota > Metazoa > Mollusca > Bivalvia > Mytilida > Modiolidae > Modiolus > Modiolus philippinarum. Next base: position 47,398 of record MJUU01002697.1, on the reverse strand, counting down.
TTTTGTGTAGAAATAGAACTTTTTCCAGTGCGGACACGACTCAAGACGACATTTTTATTGTTTAAAACTACGTCCGTTTGCAGGAAATCTTCTATTTCTTTCTTCTAAAACACAAATATTAATTTCTCTCGAGCATACTAAACTATTTCGGACTTTTTAAGGAAATGTAACTCTGTCAGTCAGATGCGAACTGGTTAACGTGAATTGTACTGGCACCTGTGTATTATTTAACGAGTAAACGATAGTGATTGTCATGGTATATTATATCATATATATATTTTGAAAACATTTTTAAATGTTACCTTAGGTTAATAAAAGGTAGCAAATAAAAGAATGAACTATATAAAACATTATTATACAATGATAATTGGGACTACATGAAACAAAAATATGCGAACGACTTGTCACGGACAGTCAGAGTGTAATCTAGTTATTCTCGACAATTTATCATCTTTAATATATAGTTTTTCATAACGTTTTCTATTCATAGCGTCTGGCTCCATGAAATTAGTAGATAAATCAAAAAGGAAATTTTGAGTACTGAAATGTCATGAAGGATATGTCCAAAACAATGCACTTTTGTAAAACCACAAACTGGAAGTAAGAATAACTCCAACTGTGGTAATTTGGATCATATTCGGGTTGGTTGCTTTGGGATCATGCAGATGATATGTATAACTGCGTTAACTCTGGGTTATACTTATGAGCCGGAAATGCCGGATTTTCTGTTGTTTATAGAACACTCGTTTTGGATATTCAACAAAACGCTGAAAACATGCATTTAAATGTATAAAGTTACTTTATCATAAGTTCAACGATAACTTTCACTGAAAAACATTGACCACAGAAACAAATACATCCAAAAAAAATCATTTGGTTCGCATTCAATTAAGAATTGAATGCATTATTTTGAAGTTTCATTGGGATATGAAAGTGTTGACCGAACCACGTGGTAGCGCTTCATGTTGAAAATGTGCGCTTGGTCATTTAGATTTTATCTGTACTGAAGAGACATAAGTAATTGTCGAAATGCGCATATGCAGAAAATAAATTCACAGTAACTTTGGTATTTAGTTATTTCTTACAATAACATTTTTAACCGAAATATAAAAAACAGTGATAACGGGAAGCGAAGAGTGTTTGGACCTCCATTTAATGGGAGAGTTCAAATCCTGGAAAAATAACAACACTTTTTGAAAAGGGCTATAATCTGTGTGTGTTATCAAAACATTATCAAATTTATTTATCATTAATTTTAAAAGTTTAATAAAAAAAAAAGACAGCTGCACATAATTTGCTGAAGGAAAATGCCGTTTTTCCAAATATTGCGACTAAAGATTGGGGTGACCATTCAACATATTTGGCAAATCACTGTGTGATTCACAAATAATAAAATTCTCAAAATAGGGCAACAGCACGAACAATATTACGATAATTTTTGTGATTAAAATGGTATGATATTGGCTGCATTTTGTGATTTTGTGTGTTGTGCGTTATGCTCACGTGATTGTTGTTTATACATTATTGAGAACATAACCACGCGAAAACAATCGCAAAGGGCATAGAGATTTTGCACTCAAATAGACAAGCAGGTGTCCATAGCCAAAAGCAACATAAATGCATAAAAATAAAAGTTTATGAATTTCCTTTTTTGTAAAACAACAAAAACAAAACCAGATGCTCCAGTCATTTTCAACATTTGAAACCGTTATATTGGATGGCTGAAAAATCAACTCTTGCAGGAGAAAACGTGACGGACGGATGGAAAAAGGCAACGACAATATCACCAAGGATCATACGAAAGTATTAGGATTAAAACACATTCACAGAGAGAAATTGATGATTTAAACACAATATTTTCAAAGAATCTGCAGGTCCTGGAGTAACATTATTTTCTTTTAGTAATCTAATATTATCCTTTGCTGTAATGTCTTCCCATGTAATAATCGTAAAACTTGATCATCTATATAACTATTATGAGCAAAGTGAACTTTCCTTCCAGTTTACCAAATCGTCTCACAGAAAGTGCTTTGAAGGAAAAGTTTACTACGGATTATCGACGGAATGTTAAATAAATACGAATTGAAATATATTTCGATAAGAAACAGTACTTGTTGATTCAGGAGTTTTCCCAAAATTTCAAAGTGTGGCTTTATTCTGTTACCTGGATCAAGTCACTGTGAGCAGGAACTATATTAGTCCCAGCTGTGAGTCATATTGAGTGCAGAGAAATATATGGTGATATAACGATATTGTGCTAACCGTTTCAAATGTATTGTTACTCTATTTTGGGGGAATTTGGTTAGAAAAAAAAATGATGTTACAGCTGTAATTTCATGTTTTCTGTATAAAAAGACGGATATAAACTGCCAATAAAGCGAAATTTGGAACTTATAATGATTCTGTATCTTGAATTACTGGCCATAAAACTCTTATTACAAATGTTCTGATTAAATCAAGTTTGTCATTAAACTTTGACTAATGTATTTTTACACGATATACACCATGTAAACTAATTCAGCTATATAATTATTACACTGAATCGTCAACGTAAAGCGTGTTTGAAAACTTATGAAAGATTGGTTTCTTAATTACGTAATGTACAATCCAAAAGTAGCATCTGAAAAGTAGATTTTGAATTACATCATCGAATGTGCAGTTTTCACATCATTAGAGACAAATATATGAAGCAAAGAAATACTCTGTATGTTCTTTTCGACCGAGTTACGTTTAAGTGAGTTACTGTTGGATCCGGTCAACTATAACTGACAGTCCTAGAGAGAAAGGGTTGTCTTAGGTGTTTATCAAATTGACAAAACTTTGTATGTTCAGTTTGTGATTATTTTGTAAAATTGACAAATCTTTGTATGTTCAGATTGTGATTATTTTATAAAGTACATAAGAAATCCTAATTGTTGTGCCCTGTTTAATTAATATCAGCATTTAAGTATTTGGGATACTATATTTATATTGATATTCATAACTCATTTCCTATACTGTATATCTTATCTGAAAATCGTAGTAGATGCCAAAATTCGGAAATTTTAGAGTGGCATCAATGGAAACCATCATTCAAGAATCTGTAGCAAGCTTCTTTTGCCTGAAACGTGATAAAACATAGACTGATAGGAAACTCTTGCAATTACAGAAATGTTTCAATACGTTACAAAAGAAATCTATACAAGACTGCCAAATGGTGGACCACAATCCTCAGAATTAAAAAAGAGACTGAAAGTAATCTTTATAGAAAGGCCAAAGGGTAGCTTTTCAAACTGTCATCTATCTCAAACGGACTTGGTTCTTGGTAAAATAATGTCTCATTCATGAAGAAAACTACAAACTCTAGAAGTATTCAGTTAATAATTTTCAAAAAATTCTGCATCTCTTTTATATTAAGTATTTTAGATTTCAATTTATTATCCACGATCAATTTCCGCTTTAGCAAACAAAAAGATAAAAACATTCATGCAGCTTTCGGATAATAATATAATGCTGTACACGTGTTTCAAGGAGTAACCTCTTATCAGCAGCATTTAATAGAATAAAACAATATTGAAAGCCATAATCCAAAAGTAGTCCAAAAAAAGTACTTATAACCAAAAACATCGAAATAGGAGGCTAAATTCAGTACCAAGAAAATCCACCGAATGCCATACAAGGAATGAAGCCGTAGTATTTTAAGAAGTTAGAATTTTGATAAAAACAGTAAATTTCTATAAAACGCAAGGTATTTTTTTTTTCGTGTCAGGTATCTGACTATTGGGTTGATGTATAAAATAAGTTATGGCTTATTCGGCACTTTACATGGAGATCAACCAGATTTCAGTTTACAATATTTGATAACGTGGTATTTTTTTTCGAAAACGCGGTTTAAGGGACTTTGAATCATTTTTTTCAAAAGCTGCCAATTAAGACTCCAAAACATTCCGTCTCATACGATGATTAAAAAAATCTTTAAAAGATATCAGTCCTTTGTGGAAAAATTTGAAGTTTCCGTCCGAACTCTGATTCAAGATTTTTTTTTTACTTAATACCGCGATGATCATTTTTTCTTACTGTCTACGACTGCTAAACATTGGGTTGCTACAGGACACTACTGCAATGGAAGGGGATGCATGGCGCGCCATAAAACCAGTTTAACTCACCGTTTCTTTGAAATGTCAGTGTCAAGTCAGGACCATTGCGGTCGACAAATTCCGGGGTTTTTTCAACTGCTTTGTCTTTTTGTCTCTTGGACTTTCGCTCTTGACAATTCGGTCGGAAATTCTGGTATTTCTTACTGTGTAAAATAGATTTTAATGTTATCTTCGGTTTATATCATATTAAACTGCAAACACGATTAGCACTACATCAGTCTCGTTTAATAAGTTGACTCCTTTCTGTATTGCTGTTTATTTTGTTTAATATCCCATTGTTTTCCTTCATGCTCATTTTCATGTTCACACAAATATGAACAGACCCTGGTTATTCAATATTATGGAATAAAGTAAATGCCTTTGAAATATCTAATATAATATAGTGATAAGAAAATAACAGCTTGATACAACCACAGAACAGTTGAGGTGAAAAAGGTATTTGAGAAACGTAAAGAAAATATAAATCGTAATACAAGGTGTAGCTAAAGACAGAATGCTTATAAATAGACAATTAGACAATGTATGAGAAGATGGACTAAAAATGGCATGAAACGTAAAAAGCAATGAAACCAAAATTAGGTAAAAATTATAAACGTTTTACATACTCAAACAGAGTAAAACAAAATAAACAAGGCACTAGTAAATAGTGTTTTGTTAAAGAGTCCAAACCCTTTAAACATGTTAAAGAACTTACTTCATTAAACTGTTCGCAATAAAATAGGGCAAAGTAACAAATCTTGATAAAATTTGAGGAAACAGCTAATATATCAAATATATTGACTCAGAAGACATATAGCATACTTGCCGACAACCTAAATATTTTGTGTATGGACATCTTTTCCATAACGCTATTTACTGGTAAAATATTTCGACGAATGTGATCTATGACAAAAAAACTTGCAAAAACTTCTAATTTTTCAGTGATTATTTAAAAAATCTGTGTAGTTGTGGGAGAGCCTGTTATGTCACTCTGACGTCATAATCATAGTATGATGTATAACAAATTGCATTCAACATTTTTAACAACTTTTCTTGGAGAATAATCGCTTAATATTATAAAAATATGTTTTTTTTTAACCAGTAAATTAATTTTGTTCAATATCAAACCTTTTCTGGTATGAAAAAAAAACTGACTATATCAATATTGAAAATTCATTTTTATGTAATGATTTTCCCCATTGAAAACTCATTATTATATATAATACATCGGCAAACGAATACCGAAACAAGAACGAGGAAAGGGGGAATTCTAAAATCATAAATCCAAAATCACGGCAATTCAAATCTAACACGAATTGAGACAGTATGACAAAGACAAAGACAAAACAAATTAAAATAAATGAACAGGAACGTCACACAACTAAAGCACTAGCAGTGTGAACCCCTATAAAACTGAGGTATCATCAGGTGCTCCGGAAGGGTAAGCATGATCTGTTCCACGCGTGGCATGCGTATAAAGGTTTTTTTCATCTTGTATACTCAAATGAACTCGAAATTAAAGCAACCACTATCAGCATCGTACCTTGACTTATACACCAGTATTGATGGAGATACCTATGAAGACTAATTATACACTATTATTTGCCAAATTGTGCACATTTAAGCCGATTTGTTTCTTTATTCATATGAAGCTAGGTCCGTATAAAGGCTACAGGCTGTAGTTCAGTAAAAGACAATAAACTAGGCAAGTTCTTTAATTTCAGTTTCCGCTTTATAGATAATGTTATAAAACCCCCTCTTGAAAAGCCGGGGGGTATATAGTGATAGGGTTGTCCATCCGTCCGTCCGTTACACCTGAGGGTAACCATCCCTTATCCGCTACTCCTTCTGAACCGCTGAATAGATTTTCATGAAACTTTAACACAGTCTTTGTGACATAATGTAGATGTGCACCTCCTGTTTCAGAATTTGATTTTATTGATTTTTGGGGTTTCCCATAGCAAAACATGGACTTAGGCATTAAAATACAAGGAGGTACCCATCTCTTATCCGCTACTCCTCCTGAACCACTGAATAGATTTTCATGAAAGTTTAACACAGTCTTTGTGACATAATGTAGATGTGCACCTCCTATTTCAGAATTTGATTTGATTGAATTTTGGGGTTTCCCATTGCAAAACATGGACTTTGCCATTACATTACAAGGGGTACCCATCTCTTATCCGCAATCCTCCTGAACCACTGAACAGATTTTTATGAAACTTTAACACAGTCTTTATGACATATGTAGATGTGTACCTCTTATTTCAGAATTTGATTTAATTGATTTTCTGGGTTTCCCATAGCAAAACATGGACTTAGCCATCATGAAAATTTAACACAGTCTTTGCGACATAATGTAGGCGGGGAGCGGGGGTATATATCAGTGAGCTGTGCTCACAGTTTTTCTAGTTTCATTGAATAATCCTCAGTTTAAGATAACTTTCATCTGATATCTCAAAAGAACTCATAATTAAAGAGACCATTGATACACCATCAGCAGCAGCATTCCTGGACTTGTGCACCTATATTAATAACTCTGGACCTCTGAAAAAAACTTTACGACAAATGTTCATTCAGAGCACTAGATGCCACTCTCGGTTTTTATGGGAGTTCAGACTTAAAGTTGCCTTAGTTCTGAATATCGTGTTTTTTTTTGTTTTTGTTTTTGTTTTTTTTTTTTTTTTTTTTTTTTTTTTTTTTGTTNAGCAAAATACTGTCTCAACGTGTACTTCAAGGTAATCTTCAATCTCTATTATAATTACAGAAGTTTTTACGATCGTCACCATGAATGAGTCATGATACAATGTTTTTAATTCACAAATGAGAATAGACCGCGTATTTTGTAGATCCAGAGTTTATTGCATTACTAACAAACAGAAAAAGTGGTAAAATCTGAATTTTCTTTGGTATAGTGACGGGTGCCAGGTGTGGAGCAGATCATGATTACCATTCCGTGTCACCTGATGATACTTTTAGTTTTGTAGGAGTTAACACTGCTAGTGCTTAAGTTTTGTGGCGATCTTGTTCGTTTTTGTTTATTTGATTTGTCTTTGGAATGTTGTCTCAATTATGTGAACTAATTTTTTTGCCGTGATTTACTCTTTTTTCCCTTTCAACTTTTTGCTTTTGACATTCGTTTGTCAATGCATTATACCACAGTAACGTAATTGCTTTCAAATATGATCAATGCACATTAACATTTTTAGAACAAGTTCCATTTTTCCATTGTCTAAGTGTTACATATTTTGGTAAAACTGTGGTTCATACAAAGTCTCTGTTAACTGTAAAGTGCTGGAGAAAATGAGACTATTCTTTCCATAAAAACTGTTATTTCTAACCGTATTTAGTCCTTGGTCCATCTGGATAGACGTTTTAAGTTTATTGGCATTTGATACAGCTGTAAATGACGACATTATCTGATTAATTTTAAACAATTAGATTCCTTTCTGTGCTGACTGCTATTACTGGTGATTTTTTTTAGTGCAAGAACCCAAAGTTTTCTTTTATGCTTATTTCAACTTGGCACGGGTATAAATAGATCAATTTGCTGTCTGATTAATAAAGATACAGGTAATAAAACCTTGACATGCATTCGATGCATTTAATTACTTGTAGAGAAAATGCACATTAAACATTAATTAATATTATGTAAGTAGTAAAAATTCGTGCAGCTGTTTGTATGTCTTATTCCCAAAGAACAATTCAAAAGGTAAATATGAACAATAAATAGGGAGTTGCAAAAGACATCAAAATCGCAAACAAAAAATAATACGATAACAACAACATTCAGTGTTAGCTTCTACGGATGGTATTTCTGACAACATACATATATAAGTCTCTCCAATAAAATTGTTTATAATCAGTTGATGTTCAATTTACTCCTGTCCCGCTTTAGTAAAGAAAGTCAAAGGCATTTTATGTGCATTTCTCATGTAATCTAATACTTTTGCATTTTTTGAAGCAAATGAAACTTCAAAATGTGATTCTACTTTGGTAACATTCTTAAAGCAGTCTTCTTCCTTTTTTAATTATTTCCATTAATAGCAAGAGTTTGATTATTTTGGTTTCATTTCCTTATCTTTCATCTTTATTTATTTATTGTTTATTGGAGTTATTCTGATTCCAATTTTGTTATGTTTCCTGATTTTTTTTTCAGGGAGTGAATTCAGTTTCGATGCCTTTCACAGAGTCTCAAATACCACTTATTTATTTGAAATCTATTTAGCAATCACATATCCTTCAAGTCCTTAGTAAAGATTAGTAGTTATCAATAATTGAACTATCAAATTAAGAAGGTACCTTTTCTGGCTCGTGCATAGTTCTGTCCTTAGCCGTTTTTGTTCCGTCTGTTTATTCTAATCGTTTTAACTATGTTCTGTCTGTGTCGTCATTTATTTTATCGTTCTGTGTATGATCCTTATATTGCCATGTTTTCTGGCTTTCTGGTTTTTTTGTTATTGCTTCGATATTCGTTGGTAAATTTATTGATAAATGTCTCAAGCCTATGTTTTGCACGGAAAATTTGCTAAAATTTACAGATCTAAAAGTATTTTGTAACTGACGATTTATTTCCAAAAACTTATTCTCTGTATAAAAAGACGAATATAAACTGCAACTTAAACGAAATTTGGAACTTTTAATAATTCTGGGTGTTGAATTACTGGCCAAAAAGCTCTTGTTATAAACGTTCTGATTAAATCAAGTTTGTCATTAAATTTTGACTAATTCATTTTTGCACGATATACACTATGTAAACTAATTCAGCTATATAATTATTCCTCTGAATAGTCAATGTATAGATTGTTTGAAAACTATGAAAGATTGGTTTCTAAATTGCGTAATAGACAGTCCAAAAGTAGAATCTGAATATTACAATCAAAATTGCATCATCTAAAATGTAGTTTTCACATTATTAAGAGCCATTCCCTGTAAGCATCAAAAACACTTGGAAAGGTGGAGTCTCAGATTTTGATAAAATTTTGTATATAAAGGTCATATGTAATCCTGACAACAAAATAAGTTTTGTTTTTTCATTTTGAGCAGTGGTTGCTATGGTAACCGGTCGTGCCCAAATATAGCTTCAAAAATGCTGTCAAAATGGCCAAAACGAGTGAAATCTAAGTAAGCCGTAAAGAAAATACGATTTAACTGGGGTTTTATTACTATATCAGTGATTAGATAATGGGTCAATGTAACATTTAAAACAAAAAGCAATGAAATGACTTAAGTCTAAATTTGGTTACCATGGCAACAAAAATCACTAAAAATGACAATTTCCAAAAAAGGGGGAAATGGCCAATTTTGCCCATTTTTATGCGTTAATTACAAAAAAAAAATACATCCATGGAAATTCTTTAAACTTACTGAGCTTGTAGTTTAGTATATTATCTTTAAAATATAAAAAAAAATAAAAATGGTGTTTTTCCGATTTTCAAAAATAAATAATTTTGGAATTTGCTGCAATAGTGATTTTCATATTTTTGTCAGAAAACCCTAAAATAACCATTCTTACTTGTATTTCAGTCCCTCTTCAGCAGATGGTATTGATATTGAGTTTATTATTCTTTTTTAAAATGAGAATGCTTTGCATATGCTAAATGACCTTGACATTCCATCTCAAGGTCACAAAACTCAAATTTCCAAGGTCAAATTGTTGTCAAATACCGCTCGAAATCTGTATTTCGACTTGTATATCAGCCCATCTTCAGTAGATTGTAATGATGTTGGGTATCCGTTTATTTTAAGATGAACATGCTTTTTATATCTTGGTATATGCTATATGACCTTGATATTCCATCTCAAGGTAAAAAAACTCAATTTCCAAGGTCAAATTTTTGTCAAAAAACCGCTCGAAATCTGTTTTTCGACTTGTATTTCAGCCCATCTTCAGTAGATTATAATGATGTTGGGTATTTGTTTATTTTCAGATGAGCATGCTTTTTATATCTTGCTTTATGCTATATGACCTTGACACGCCATCCAAAGGTAATAAAACTCGAATTTTCAAGGTTTTGACCACAAATATTCTCATTTCATACGATTTTCTCAGGAGTGATATTGGATATGCAAGGTATAACCTTCTGAGGACATTTAGATAGCAACCAACAACCATACGGATGTTTGACCTTGAACTCTGAAGGTCAAAAAGATAATCATCAAGGTCATTATTGATCTAAAAGATCAAATTTTGCTACAAGATGCATGATTTATGGTTTTTTATTTGTTTGGCACATGTATTTACTTTACATATACTCTGGTGTATAAGAATACTATACAGTGGCATTGTTCTTATCAGCATTTGTTCAGCCTTACTTAAAGAACAAAAACAAAACTGAATGCTTCAAAAGATGCCATTACCTCAACGCAAATCCAATATTGACCTTAACTGAAACTTTAACCTTAGTATTTCCAGCTGAATATATATGTAAAGGTGACCTAATTCTGGAATTATATTTGCTGCCAACCATAATTTATCTACTGAAGAAAAATCTTTCCTTTCTAATTTTAGTTGCTGAATTACTGATTTTAACAAAAAACAACTGAATATGTGGGTGCATACTTATGAACTAGTCTAATATAAAGTGTTGCAGTGTAATACAGATGTGGATTTCCTTTCAGCGATCACATAATTGAAGCAAACTACATGTGTATTAAAGTCAATTTTATTTTTTGTCAGAGAACCTTATTTTGGTACAGATAATGAGTACCATATAATATGCATTCAGTTAACAAATATCTTCCACCAACCATTGTAGAAGGTGAGATATGACCCTTAATTGAAATGTTAATAGAAGTCATTCATTTGGAATATATAGGCTGATCCAATCGTATTTTGGTACATGTGTTAAAAGTACCAATGATACATTCACTGGCCAAATACCATTAACCTACCACTTGTAGTTGCTCAAATATGGACCTTCGTAAATAAAAGCTACTCTGTTGGGATTAGGGATAGCAAAAATCATGTATGACGGTATGCAGGCTCACCTATTTCAAGAGCATATGCACTGCACTGGAATTGTTTCTTGATAGTTAGAATTGCCGTTTGCCGTAAATCTTTTTTTTTTATTTCAATTTCATCAAAAGATTATGAAACATAAGTGTGCCATTCTCCCTATTATTTTTGTAATGGCAGAACTGTTGAACAAAGATGTACTTTGTAAATTTCAAACGGTTTATCTGAATACATTAACTAGAATCTCATAAATTGAGCCTTACCTGACAAAATGCTTTTACGGTATGCCTATGCTGATGACCAAAAATGACTTTTCATGGCATAGGAATTAATGGTTAGCAATGTTCTCTACTGACAGCCATGGTTTTTGTCAGATATAATCGAAATAGAAATTCTTGTAAAGAACCTTCCATACATTGCAGTACAGTTTAGTTGTTTGCTTAAACAATTTCAGAGCAGATAATGAAAACAATAATTTTTCCTTACAGTCCAATGTTACACTATGTTCCGCATTGGCAGCCATGTTTTATCGGATTCAATTGAAATGAACAATCCCATAAATCAATCCTGATGAGATTGGTTGAATTGGTTTGAGTGGTTCAGAGAAGATGATCAAAAAATGAATATCCCATAGGGTCCAATGTTAAACTAAGTTTTACATACGTGTCTTCGTTTTCTTTTCTGTGCTGTCCTCATGTTATGTCTTTGTTTCCTTTATTTTCCGACGTTGCCATTGTCCTTGGATTGTTCGTTTTAGACTGATGGTTCGGTTCTCACTTACTTTCACGCTTTCGGCCAATTACTTTGTCAGATTCGGCTGAAATGAGCAACCTTTGTGAAGAACCTTCTGTATATAATCCCTATGTTGTTTACTTAAATTTGCATTAATATTTTCAGATCAGATAATGAAAATGAGGATTTTGCAATGGATCCAATGTTAAACTATGTTTTGCACTGGTGGCTATATTTGTTCTTCGCTGGTAGCCTTATTTTTTGTCGGCTCCAACTGCAATGAGTAATTTTTTAGAAGAACCTCGAAAATGTCATTCATGAAAAGTTTGGTTGAATTTTCTTCCATAGTTTCAGAGGAGACGACAAAATATGAGTTTAACATACAGTCCAACGCTAAACTACATTGTATGTTCAATGCTGGGGTCAGGTTTTTTGTTGGGTCCAAACCATATGAGCAATGTTTATAAAAAGCATTCCATTCAACATTCCTCTAAAGTTTGGTTGAATTGGCTTCAATTTTTAAGAGGAGATTATCAAGATATGGTCTTCCAATAGGGTTCATTGGTAAACTATGTCCCACACTTGCAGCCATGTTTTTTGTCAAATCCGACCAAAATGAGCGAGTGTACACAATACAAACAAATTATAAAAAGCAAAATTTCAAAATCCTACTGCGATCTCGAGCTTTGACTTATAGCCTTGAAATTCAATATCATAATATGCTTTGACTTATGATCCTGAAATTCAATATCACAATATGCTTTGACTTATGGCCTTGAAATAATATGACAATATGCTTTGACGTAATGCCTTGAAATTCAAGGTCATAATATGCTTTGATATTTATTAACTGAATGCATATTATATGTTACTCATTATCTGTACCAAAATAAGGTTTTCTGACAAAAAATAAAATTGAATTTTTACTTGACAATATATACATTCGTTTCGGTAACTCTATTTATCGCCAGGTTATAGGAATTCCTATGGGTACCAATTGTGCACCACTAATAGCAGACCTCTTTTTGTACTGCTACGAATCTCAGTTTATGACCAATATCAGCAAAGACCCATCTAAACACCATTTAATTGAAAAGTTTTACAACACCTTCCGATATTTGGATGATATTTAGCTTTAAATAATGACGACTTCAATACGTATTATAAGGACATCTACCCTTAAGAACTTACTTTGAATAAAGCCAATTCTAATATCCATCATTGTCCGTTCTTAGACATCAATTTTGATATAACGAATGGTAAATTAGATACTAAAATTTATGATAAAAGGGACGATTTTTCTTTTCCCATAGTTAATTATCCATTTCTGGATGGCGATGTTCCATTAGCGCCATCATATGGTGTTTACATATCTCAACTTGTTCGATTTGCTCGAGTATGTAATAAAGATTGCGATTTTAATGAACGGAATCTTTTCATAACTGAAAAACTATTACATCAAGGTTTTCGTTATCATAAACTAGTTAAAACCTTTACTAAATTTTATCATCGATATAAAGACTTAGTTCATAAATACAATGCAACCTGTAAACATCTAATCAAGGCTGGCATTTCACATCCCTTATTTTATGGTAATGTTTTACGTAAGAGTAAAAAATAGTTAAACTCGCCTAACAAACTTATAAAACCTTTAAATCGTCTAATTCATAATGGATATAATTACGGTATTGTCGTCAAGTCATTACGTATGGCCTTCTTTGGTATTAACATTGATTTTTTGATAGGGTCTTTGCATTTTAACTAAACACATTCTAAATTTCTAAAAT